>JAUELE010262218.1:0-10325 GCA_031471655.1 Diodora aspera | reverse complement strand
TGCGCGATACCAACTCAACTCACCGTCTCGATGCAGGTTAACCAAATACTCATTGTCTGAACACATGTGACTTGTTTTCTATCGAAACGGAGCCTAAGGGTAGGTAAAGTAATCTAGTCTCGTTGAACAATCTTTCAACAACGATTATCAGTCGGATAGTTTACCCTTTTTGGAGAGAGTGTCCAGAAAGATTGGGGATATGCTAAATTTAGACCAAACAGCCTGACACCATCAATGTGCTTCCCACATTTTGAGGACAACCTCAATTATCACTCTACTTCGTGCTTTAGGTAGCATCTCGGATCCACAAATCCATAGATACTGTCATTCACGCGAACAAAGCTGTCGGAACAGGTATAGAAACTCTCCAAGATCGAACGAAGTCATCCGCCAGACCCTTCGTGTTTCAGAAAAGCTCAATACCAGTTTTCATTAAACCAGGGTGTCTTTGAAAATTCGGATTGTCAGCGCGGAACCGAATCTGCACGTCCTTCCGCTTTCTGGCGGTCGATGGCGATTTTCTATTCATGTAGCAAGACCTTCATGGCAACCAGACTGAATTATTACTTACTTTAAGAGAGTTTTACATTCTGTGTACAGTTCATGAATCAGTCGTATCACCGAGCTCAGCCCATTGATCATCAATACATACTGATGTTCATTCAGCTAGAATGTTGATAACTTCAGTGGACCCCTTCGCCTATTATTTCTGACTAGCAAATATGACAGTAAGGTGAAAACGAGCTATGAATTCCTTCCTGACCTTGACAGTGTTATTACTGGTCGACAAGCGTACCCTGAGCAGTGACCTGCTCTGTTACCTCACTGAACACTCCCGCAATATGCAACTGCCGACGGAGGGATGGCAGGACATCTAGGACTATAAATTGTATTCTGACATGTATTCTGTTTTAAGTGTGTATGTAATAATGCGCTCATGCATCCCCTTTGCATATAATGCATGTGGTAGAGTATCCATAGTGCAGTACAGCGCTTAGTCACGGGTCTCATGTATTGCACGTTCGTGTATATTACCAATTACATAACAATTAAATAAACTCGTCTGAGCACACTGTTCTTCCTTGTGTACAAACTCAACCAATATTTGTTACTGTAGTTGAAAAGGAAACATCCTCTGTATAAGACACAGATACAGACACAATCATTAATCGAAACTGAAAGTTGTATACACGTACGTCTTGCATTCTTGTATTTAATAGCATGAGACGTCTGTATGATTATAGAGTGGACAAATTAATAAATAAAAGATATTGTAGCATCATCAACCTGTGACATAAAACTAATTCACACGTTACTTTAACAAGTATATTTTAAATTACCCGTATAAATGATCTAGTTAGCATCTCACGACTCAGCAGAAAGTTAATTACAGAGTAATTACAATTATATAGCTTGCATAGGAATTTCACTCTTTTCAATCTATTCCGTACGTTATTCGGCATGTTTGCTACAATACAGTTTTAAATTAAGAGAGTGAGGTGTGTCCAAACTGTATACTAAGCAACATTTTAGTTATTATAACTTTACATGTTTAATATATAATAAATATCATTTACCTTTTAGCAAGTTTAGGTTTTCTAGACACGAGCACAAAGATTTATACAAAAAACACATACAAAAGATATAAATATATCTTGTCAAAACATCAAGACCACTGGCCAAACGCTTTTTCAGGAAATGTTTGGCGTGAAAGCGATGTATCGCTTTGCCCTTCCTCAGCATTTTGCGTTATGAAACGACAAGGATATAAGTTTATACTTGCCCTCAACCTCGTCTGTTGTCTTCTTGGTCGAAAGTAATGCAGTTGTTTTTTTCACCGAGATATGAGTCAGCGTTGACAAGGCAAGACACATTATACATATGGGCGATATTTTTTTTATTGTTCTGTGCTTGAGGCGTCTGTATTTTATCCGATCTACCCCGTGGTTGTTTTTCCCTGAGAGTTATCAACATCAGTGTTCAGGTGATGTTTAGGATATAACTGAAGTTTTGACAGTTTACCTGTAGACATGTTTGCGTTAGATAGTGTATTATGATGAAAGTAATTACCTGCTTGGTGAAGCAAATACATATATGTGACCCTACTTCTGGCTTTCCCATCGTGACAATATCTTCAGATATCTTAACCTTTGCTGATGCGCATGGTACACAAGTATAAATGCATACGAACAAGTAACCAGTCCGATGCTCAATCTTGTACAAACTACAGTACAATAAAACGTTTCAGCACAGTCGGGTTTTGTTTCTTTGCACAGTTATTGTTACCGGGTTATTGGAGTGCGTAAATTAATCATTGTGCATCTCCTAAAGGCTGGGCAGCTCTCAGGTGTTCGCTCCTCTCCAGAGAGATGCTGGGAATGTCAATGGTGTCTATGATAGGCAGGCGGTGTTGTTCACAATCGCCACTCAGTTGACATGTGATACCTGGTCTGAACGTTATGGTTACGTGTTGTTGACGCAGCGCGTTTTTTGAAAATTAAGTTGAGCCAGGACCAGCAATATTACCTTTCTGAACACATCCGTCCAGTGCAACTGCTGACGGAGGGATGGAAGATTATGGTTCTGTTTTAATAATCATGCATTCTTTCATCTTCTAGCACACCTGCTTATTATAATGCACCTAGTAGATGATGTAGCAAAGTATTTAGTCACGGGTCTCATGAAGTCCACGTGCACACCTTACTAATATCTTAAAATTGGATGAACTCATCCGAATCGTTCCACCTACCGGACGATTTTGCGACTTGTGCGCTAGCTCAGTCTACATTTGTTTACCAGTCGTGACCATGATTAGTAAAGCTCTTTATTATGTTAACCTCAACTGTATCATTACAAATGCCCTACCAGAGAATAAACATGCTCTGTTCGATACAGCCAAATGATAAACAGTTTCCGATATGGCAAATCCTGTTTTGACGGGCTCAGAAATAAACCCTTTCAAATCCAGACAGTGTTCACACCCACAGCAAAGTTCATCTCGCAAAACTGCCATTGTGATGGCAAAAGCTCTTACGGAATGAAAATATTCACCGACATCGTCCATCGAATGTAGTTAATCGCATTACGTTCTGGAAGTGAGACAGGAATTCATAAAGAAATACTGCTGTCGTGTCCTGAAAATGTTGTTCTCGCTTGTGCATGTAGCACACGTCCAATATCAGCGCGTTTGGAACGAGAATACATCTTCAACCGTGGTAATTCCCTGTTTTACATAAATGTGATACCATCTGGCTCATATGTCTCTTCTATGCTGTTGCTGGAAAATGTCTTCTCGTCCTATGAATGCACTTATAAGCGTCTATTAAACACACTACCTAAATTTCAAGATTTATTACAAGTGCTTGATATTTTTAGCGTGTCCAGCCCTGAAGTCAGTTCTCTTAATGACATAGGTCACACCTAAACATGTTTCGGTACTGAATACAAAACACAAAGGAAAGTGGAAATTACAAGTCGCTTCACGGGATACAGTGAAAAGAATTGCTCGTAACATGGGTCGTTAACTCTAATGACACCGGCAGCATAGTGACCTGATTTCTTAATGCCACTAAGATCCTACGACGTAATGTCCCGGATCGTTATGAGATAGGTAATTATCTTGGAGGACACCGTCATGTCTAATGCCCGATCGAATCGGTGCTGTGAAGTGATTGACGTTCAGACAACAGATTACGACCAATGCTTTCAGCATTTTCGACATTGAAGTGACTAGGAATTGGGGGAAAGAATTATGCTGTGAAACATATTTGCATAAAGCAATCGAACAACTTTGTAAATCAGTTCGCCGTCCCGTGTAAAATTAAAACTCGATAAGACACCATTGACATTCGATAAACAGAATTTTGTTTTACAAAATCCTATATTGTTGGTATTGGTTGTGTTCAAAATGAATCTACCCTGCAACATATACTCATGCTAATTATTATTGCCACTTCCAGATTATAGGACATAAGCATTTGGAGAAGTGATGAAATACAAACAACAGGTTTATGGATGCAACAACAGATTTAGTAAATCAAGTAAAAGTTAATGTACATGATGAAAGATCCATGAAGTGTCATCATTCTGTTATTGCCATAAACCGTTAACATGACAATATAGAATTATATACGGGGGTACAAGTAGAATGAGTAGATGTTCACTGTTGCCTTTGTCAGTCAGTACTTGTCTATGTGGACAATAGCTGGACTACTCCGATGAGAGATTAGTGCTCCTATGTTATCACTCTACAATTCTCTCTCTCTCTCTCTCTCTCTCTCTCTCTCTCTGTGTCGCGGATCATCTATCTCACTTTCTATCAATCAAAATAATATTATGTGTCTATCTTTGTGACTAAGAGAACATCAAATATATTACTGAAGGACGTACAAAGTTGTTCAACCAAATTCCAATAGAGATGTTGTTCGACGGTACACTTGGGTAGGAGTGACGAAACTCCCTTCACATGAAATGCACCATCATCACAATCATTATCTTCATCTTCTTCCTCTTCTCCTGCCCAAATTCTGATTGTGTTAAGCATACAAGAAGTGTCTGTGTGCCATCCAGATATAATAAACTACTTTTCAGATGGCATAAACAGGGTTGGAGTGGTAAATACCCATAAAGCTAACTCTTTCATTCACAATAAATAGAACTCGTTTTATCGCACACCTAACGACCTTAGTCGGACTGATAAGCCTCCCTGACATCGCCTCCAATGCCAACACAATCATGTTTTTTTGAAGCGGGTCGAAGGTGGTATAAACTTAATCCTGACTGAGTGCCCATTAGACTAATTAGCTAAAGGAAAAACAACATATACTGTTTCCGTGTGTTATAAAGGCAAGTTGGTGCAAAGAGTTCAGAGGTGTAGAGAAAGTGTGGTTCAAAGCCGGGTTCAACCCAAGCCTATAAAGCAGACACTATGCCAAAACCGTGTGAGGTATTAAATCTGTCTCGATAAGGCTTAGTGTACAGAGATACATACTCATGTTTAGTCCTAACTCGTTGTGGTGCCTGGACCACTGGCAGCGACTGTGATTGGTTTCTCCTAGAACTTCATGCCCGTCAAGAACATCTTGGATGACGAATTTAACGTAATACAAGGCAACAGGTAGTCCCTAATGTCAGAGGGTTAGGAATATGTGTTATCGCATTTCTGCCTGTAAACGTGTCTTTAATCTGCCGCTTAGCTGAAGCCGACTCGGACCTGTTTACTCCAGCGTCTGAACTAACAACGCTGGTGTTCTATATAGAGAGCCTTCGAAAATATCGGCTTACAAATGATGCTCATTTGAGAAGACGTGGAAACAAGACCTTAAGTCTTCAGTAGTGGTAATGGTTAGCTGATTATAGTAAAAGTCCAGGTCTGCCTATTCCTTGGGCTTTCTACGCGTTGGTGTCAGGGGTAACTGTGAACTGGACTCCATTTTGTAGCTGCTTGTGTTATCCCTAACATCGTTACTACGTGGTCACGAAACGGATCTGTAATTCAGTTCTGATATCACCAGATGATTACATCATGAAATTAGATGCATTGGTTTTCTTGTGCCAATGAAGTGGCTTTGCGATTGTGTTTTGACAAAAAGACTGTTTTTGCAATTTTCTGAAGTGTTTGGGCAATTTTTGCGATCATTTATTCCATATATGACGTCACTAGACTATTGCATCAGTACATACGATTGTTTGGGTTGCTGAGTCATTGTTTTTTAGGTTTATGTCAGTTCAAGAAAAGTGTTGTTCGGAAGAATATGCTTTCTTTTTGGGTTTTTTACTTAAATTAATATGTCATTACTAAAATATCATTAAGTGACACTAAATGGTCACAATTTCTTCCGTTTAATATTTCTTCAGATGGATGTTATGGGGTCGGTGGCGTCCGTTATCAGATGCTACTTGCATTACCTCTTTTATAGAATTGCATTTGACAAAATCTCAAGTACATCTTTTCTTGCTCTCGAAAAAACAATCTCCATGTAGTAACATAATACACAACTGAAACACTACGTTGGATTCTTCTGATGGCTAATTATTAGCACTAAAACGGATTAAATGTCATTTGAGAAGAACACGCTTTCATGACATTTAATAAAATACCCACGAGCTGAGTCACACAGTTATTACTGGACACATTCACCGTCTATTAATTTTAACTCGACAGCAACACGGTTCTTTCTCTATTCAATTGATACATCTGTTAATTACCGCAAATAGACTCGCCCAAAATAGTAGAAACGCTCAATATAAAAAGTGTTATTTTGTTCGAACTAAGATGGCTGCCAACTGCAAAAAAAAAGATAAATCCCATGCGAGATTCATTTCCGCAATTTGTCAGAATTCATCAAAAATTTTCCCGTCATTATAATCATAAAATCGAATTGAAAGCAAGATAACTTTCCCCCTTATTGGCATCAGCTTCGATGACTTCAGGAATCATCAACATCAATTGCAGATGTTGGTCATCTGATAACATTGTATATTGTTAAAACCGAAAATAATTTCGTTTTTGTTGCAATTTTCTTCTAGAGCATTTTAGTCATTAGAAGCATGTTGTTGTATTACAAGACCATGTTTACTTGTTTAATTTAATGCATGTACTTTTGCATTGATTACCTTCTAACTTAAGATGTTATTCCATGTGTGTGGGGGGGGGGGGGGGGAGGGGGGTGTTCGTAGGTCCTGGGATCGTACGTTAAAGCAGGAATTGCAGTGGAAGGTTTTGAGTTTCCTTAATGTTGGCACTGGGAGTTTGAACTGTTAAAACCAGGTTTGGCTCCACTGGAAAGAACAGACAATACATGTTGATGGTCTGCTTTCTTGTTCAGTGTGCCTCATCTTGGCATTATGTCGCCAAAACTGTACTATGCTTCCGGTCAAGTAAACGCAGCTCACCTATACGTGATTAATGATATATTAATTCGAAATATGTTTCACCGTATGTCATAGCCTCCTTTTTTGATGACCTTCAGAAGTTGTTAGGTTGCCTTATTTGGAAGTCGGTAGCATAGAAGAACAACCTCATTGATTGATCATAACTTCGTTTGTCTTTTTTGGGCGATCCTAACTTTTCAGTTTTCTTTGGGTGATCACAACGTCTTTAACTGTCTTTGGACTCAGTCCTGTCCAGGCATTCATAGGAATATCACATGTCGAGTGTGTGTTTGTGGGCACGCGTGTGTATGTATTCGAGGCATTTGTATGTAAGGTTTTGAATGAGGTCAAATGATTGACGATGTCAACCATTTAAGACAAAAAGCCAACTAAAGATAGAAAGGTTTTGACTTGAACTAAGATATGCATGGTGTTAGGTTGCGTATGTGTGTGTGTTTAGTGACCTCTTACTGTAGATGCTACGCAGTGCACCATCTAACTACTTTACAATAGGCACTGCGAGAAGATCAAACGTCACAATTGATAGATATTGATAAAACCAATTACTGACTAAACGCAGTTCTAAGCTGACAAGTCAATCATATCAATCACAGCCATTTTGTTTTTTCGTTTCCATGACACTGGAAATTACGTTGATCCAAACCGGATGCATTATAGATTTCGATCACGAGTAAACACGTTCCAGATTATTTAAACCGAAAAGTTACGTCGCTGATTCTGCAAGAAAAAAGTTAAAATAATATTTATCTTAGTATTCAAATATTACAATGTAAACAGGTTGTGTAAAGCTGGCCAGCCATTATTAGCATAGATGTTTTGGGTTGATGCATGAACGAACCGTCTGAACATAAATAACATCAAAGATCAATACCTTACGCTAAAGTATTGGATATTTATATTTTGCGAGAATATATGTAAATATGAAAAATCTATCGTCAAAACTGAGTGGAAAATTGTAAATATCAACCCGAACCATACCTATAGAACTACTGTTACATTGGCAGGAAATGATTGTATTGGCCAATGTTTGTCAGTTTAAAATCCTCACTAAGATATGTCAATCTCTTTAACGTCGTGCCTTTTCCGTCATACTGAGAGTATACCCTTCCTTATTTAAAAGACAATGCATGAACTTATTTCGGATAGTCCGAAAGGTTTCTTGGACGAGTGTGTTTAACCGTATTGGTTAGAAATTGGAAGGATTACAGCTTTACGTGCTATTGTCCAACTAAAGACTAAGACAATGGACTAGTTGAATAACCCAATAAATCTTGTATTCGTATACAATTAAACTTTTATTCTTTTTGTTTCGTGTAATGAAAGATGTCTTATTCGTTTTTGTTCTGGGTCTTATTTTCTGTTTGACTTCTTTGTTTGTGTCGCTTAGCCTGTATGGCATCGAAAACTGTGAGGTCGTGGTAAGGAAGAAAGCCCGCTTTACCACAATAGTAAGTGATCTGAGGCTGTGAAGCATGCACGTTACAATATTTTCACAAATCATAGGTCACCAACTCATCCAGAGAGGATGCCGAGCTTGTTTATGTGGTATTCAAAACCGAGAAATTTGAATTTGTGAGCAGATACTAGCTGTCCCTTTAGCTGCAAAAGTCCATGTCATCATAGATTTTCCTTTACCTACTTTTAAGATCCTAAATTTATGTGTCATGAAATAATTATGAAAGAAAGGTTGACATAGAGATAATTACCTCCATGTGATTCATATTGGCAACTTATATTAATTAGGATGTTTTAATGTACCTTTAGATTAATTCATAAGCATAATAAACCAAGCTTCATTGATGTCGTTATTACGTTAAGCAGTAATTAAACTACTTCACTCAGATCTCTCATGTGAAGTGAATGGTTTGCTGCATCGCACGGAGGCCATTTAGTTGAGAGGTTAGGGTGACGTCGGACTCGTATACTAGTACATATAGTTGGTAGTTGGATGGATGGCCGTCTCGAGTTGTAAAACTCTTAGGTGTTCAAGGGTTAACCTTGCCTCACACTGAGGCACTGAACATGTCAGTGATTTCACCTTTGGGAAGTGGCTTTGTTTGTAAATTTTCTCAGTCCACAACGCTGAAATTTATGTCAACCTTTACGCGCCGAACAACCGGGTTGGGTTGTATACTCCACGAGGAGTTGAGAAACGTTCTGGATTCTACATTGTTCCAATGACTGGGGTAATAATGGAGCCCTGTGAGCATGTATCGAGTACGTGGATGATGTACCGCGTACGCAATATGCATGGCCTCATTGCTATTACCATCATCATTATCATCAGTGTAATGCATGAGCAAAGTGACATCCCCAAAATAATGGTTCTGTTCACACTTACCTGTTTTACTTTACCAACCTGAGAACAAAAGATGAAAGAGAGGATTATATACATTTTGCAGGAGCAAATACCTTCATAACTTTTTGTTTTATTAAAAATGCTTTCGATTCCCTTAACCTGTTAGGGTTGATATTTCTCACAGGCCCGGACTACGGGCACTTGTCCCCCCCCCCCCCCCGTCTCTTTAGAATGCCCTTTTAATTTATATAGCTATGATAGTACCAAATCAACAACAAAATTATTACGCAAACTCAATTTTGAATGTTACTTTTTACAAATTTGCTGGGGAAACAAGCCCCTCTAGAAGATAATGTCTTTCCATTTACACAATCCTGGATGCACTCCTGTCTCACTACTTTATTTATCATGTTAAGGTCAAGACAATATTATAATTATAGTTCCTTCCAACACAGACAGTCAGAAACAGCCTGGTGTGTTTGCTTGCTTCTTTCAAGTTTATTGCTATATTTAAGCATGTCATAAACTCGGTCATGTTCTGTTATCGCCCTCGCTGGAAAACTCCCGAATTAGACCGTCCTGAATATTTCTCTTTGATAAGCCGCCAACTCGTTGTTACGGAAGCAATCACCCAAGTTGTTACGACATGATGTAAAGAAAACATCCAGGGGCAATCGGCTTCTTTAAAGTGCGAAGTTTTTCCGAAGAGAGAAATGAAGAGAAACGCTGGGCTATATTGGTCGCCGTTAGGGTCTATTGAGCCGTCTTCAGAAATTGTTTACGACCTTGACAATGTTTCATGAATTGAGTGAACTATGTTGCCTGTATCTGTACGTCTAAATACACATGTGTGTGTGCGTGCATATTTTTGCATGTATGTATGTATGTATGTGTGTATGTATGTATGTATGTATGTAGGTAGGTAGG
This sequence comes from Diodora aspera, assembly GCA_031471655.1. NCBI lineage: Eukaryota > Metazoa > Mollusca > Gastropoda > Lepetellida > Fissurellidae > Diodora > Diodora aspera. The sequence continues at coordinate 205 of JAUELE010262218.1, read as the reverse complement.
TAGGTAGAGAGGCACATAGACTTTTGTCAAGACCCTAAGTCCTAATCGGTCCCTGTTTACTAAATGTAAATAACTACAGTATATATATATAGCTGTAATGTGTGATCCTCTCGATCCATGCTGTGGCTGGCTGCTAATTAAAGGGGTATTAGTAGGGAACAGGGCATTATAGTATCAACACAGTCACAGGGGCATGAAGAATGTC
>JAUELE010262207.1:0-10326 GCA_031471655.1 Diodora aspera | reverse complement strand
ATATTCATCATTGTGAGGACACACACGCTATGTCTCCCGGCTGAGAGGCAAAGCGAGCGAGGACGCAACTGCTGCGTCTCCCGGGTCCAAGCGGTTAAAACAGATTCTGGTTCGTTTTTGCTCCATCACATTGAAACCCGGATCTGAGGAAAGGCCGTTGACAACTTCTTTCCGTGTGCAGACTTTTATCCACATTGCCTACTGTTTCAGCCAATCGGTGATCTGCTTCTTGAAATTGGATTCCGTGCAGAGAAAAATGTTAATACTTGGTTGAGTGCATATTTGATTGAGTACATGTATTCTGATTGCATGAAAGCTAGTCTGTCATCCAGAGTCTGAAGTTTTATTATAAAAGAGACAAGCACACAGTCTAGATATTTTGCCAGTCTAGATAGCCGCAACTGAAGTTAGCAGTCTCTCTGGGATCTTATTTATTTTATTACAAATGAACATCGCTTTAATTTATTTTTTTTTAAATACAAATTTTAATCTTTCTTCAGAGACTATATTTGAGTCTAGCATGAAGCCAACGTCACCATAAAACGTCAAATTTGTTTGGATAGTTTTAGATTGGCCTCACCAGTGACTGGGATTGGTCTGGTACAAAGTTGCACTCAACCTTTCATCAGATCCTGTTTTCTGTGTTAAAGGAAGAAGGAACCAGGATTGATTTTAATCAGATTGCTCGCATCTGGGAAAAATCAATGTGTTAATAGATCAGTATTGAAGGTTGATCTTGACCTGATCAGCTGATGTTAGTTCAGAACCAACTGATATCCAAATGTAAGTTTAATGAAGTGCTGTCCCACACAGAAGAATAGTGCAAGCATTTTAAGGACGTTTGGGAAGATCTCGAAGGATGAGCAAAGAGAGGGAAGACCATCGACCTTGACAAAAGTAGAGACTGAGGCTGAAGTCCATAAACTACTGGAAGAAAACTGACCGATTAAAAACTATTGATGCAACACCTACTGAAGTTGGGATCTTACCCATAGTTCAGCAGTTTCGATCTTGCGTCTTTGCCTTAGCAAGCTGGTGCCACGATGGGGGCCAAAAGAGTTGTACGAAGATCAACTAGCTCAAACAGTTGATCTTTCCGTTAGTCTTCAAAGTGAGATGAAAGACAACTAAAGAATTTCATCGAAAAAATTGTAGCCGGGGACGAGTCTTGGATTTACCAATACGATCCCGAGTCCAAGGTCAAAGCAAAGAGGTCAACTCGGAAGGTGATGGCAACTGTTTTAGGGGATTCCAAAAGAATAATCTTGATAGATTTTATCGAAAAGCAAAGGACAGTCACGGAGGCTCATTATGAACACGTTTCATAAAACTGAATCGGTGAGAAAAAGGCCAGGAAAGTTGCACAGAGAGATTTTATTCCATCACAACACTACACCAGCTCATTGTTCAAGGCCAACAAGGGCTGTCCTATGTGAATTCCATTGGTAAATCTCACTCCATCCATCCTACGACCCTGATCTTTCCGTTCCCAAAACACAATTTGAGTCCTTCGAACTACAGTTTTGACATGGTGTACATGGAATGGCAGAGGAGGGTTAGAGAGAAGGAAACATCACCTGGAAACAGGGAGGGGGGTGTGCCCAAAATTGCTCAGAATTCGAGCACCAACACCCCAAGATTAGGGCACAACACAGTGTCAACCTTTTTTTTTTTTTTTAGCTTCTCGGTTTTAATTGGTGGTAATTTTTCGGGCAAGAAAGGTCACTGTCGTCGCAACTCCGAGGGTGCTCATATGCCTATGGTCACGGCACACGGTTTGGCTCAACTTGTATTTAACAGACGAAACCATGTTGTTTAACAGACGAAACCTCAGATCGTCCATTGAGAAACTTCTGACAGTCCCAAAGTTCAATCTCAAATCAGCTAGTGAGCACACCTTCAGTTTCACTGCTCCTACTGGCTGGAATTCCCTGCCATCATGTCTGCGCACCCTACCCACCTTGTCACAGTCCAAGGCACAGTTGAAGACCCTTCTCTTTACAACGCTAAGTATCCCTTTCCTTTTCTTCTTCCAAAGCGCACTGAGTCTGCACTGTGGAAATTTGCGATATATAAGAACTATTTATTATTATTATTAATTATTGCTCTTTGTTGTGCTGCCATGCTCAGAGACGAGCCGGGAGGATATGGAAATTCTCCTCTCAAATGAGGCTTTCGAAAGTCGATCGCTGTTTGCTGAAATTGATGTTAGAAGCAACAAGCTTTTCAACATAACCTTTACCTTTTACCTTTTGTTTTTACTTGGATTGGACGAATAGGGTCAATATACTAGATCAAGCGGATGGCTAGATTTCACATGGTCCGACCACTAATTAACATGGAATGAGGGTTTGTACGGCTGAATAAATAAAGTCAACGTAAAGAGGAAGAAAATTTGGATTCCTGATCTGCAAGTCGGGAACTCTGTGAAGGACTTGGCTATTTTGGGGTCTGAGGACGAATTTGTTATTGTGCATAGTGACGGACTTGTGCAGTGCAGTCCAGATGACGTGTATGAAACTATTTGTGAGGTTGACGTCGCCAAGTTTCCTTTGGACTCTCAGGAATATCACATAAACCTATCAACTTCGATGTATATTGATGACGAGATTCGTTTAATTCCAGACATTGTTCTAATCCAACTAGATTTCTACAAAGACAATTCAAAATGGCTGTTGATATCCGTCAACGTATCAAAATCAACACATACTCTCGAAAAGTTCATATCCTTGTTTGATTTGTTTAAGATAAAAGGGCACAGTGCATTTTACGTTTGGAAAATCGTTACTCCAACGGTTATCTTACCAGTGCTGAACAGCTTCGTGTTAATTGTTCCACCTGAATCTGGGGACAATATAGCCATGTCTGTAACAGCAATGCTGTCACTCACCGTATTCCTCAATTACAACCGAGACGTCACACCCAATAACTCGGAACGTATACCGTATATCGCCCTCTTTGTCGTTCCTCACCTTTCACTTGGAGCCTTGACAATCGTGTGCAATATTGTGACTCTAGACATGTATTACAGAACCAAGAACAGGCGCGCTTGTATTACGAGTGGGACGACACAGTCCGGTGCTGACTTTGTTCGCCGATTAAACAAGGCTCCATCTGTCCTTTCTGCTGTAACACATTTCCAAAATAGAGATTTCAGTCGGAAGAAAGATGTTATCAATGACACTGCTGGAAACGAGACGTTGGATGTAAATAAACAAGAAAAAAGGCCAAGAAGCAGTGAACATTATGAAGTATGTAGACTTGACCTTCTCCATTTTCTCTCTTTTGGTTCCAGTTTTGGTGACAGCAGGTTGTGTAACTATGATGCTAACCTAATCTATTTCAGAATATTCACTTATTATGTATAATCGCAGGCATCTTTTAGCATCGGAACGAATATAACGTTCTTTGTCGTTTGGAGGCTTTGCATTTGAATATTCGTCATGTTTATGTGTGATATTTATAGAGGATATTAATATTGTGAAATATAATGCATGTATACTGGCTGTTACAAAATGGCTGTAACGACAAACGAATTTAGGGTGAGAAATAACGATTCCATAAGCAGCTTATATTATATCGACGATTCAAAACCATGTTTATAAAACAGAATTATCTCAGACATATTTCAATTTTATTTCCTCTGTTTACTTTGGAATTTGTGTATTATCAGATTTGTGAGTGAGTTTACAGTATAAAAGGTGAGGTAAACCACGACTATCAGACCGAACACATATGATAATGGCCTTATAATGTGTGTGTACGATTGAGCGCAATATTGTCGAAGGAGGGCTCTCATAGGATGTTGTTCTCAGTTCCGCATTGACACCTCTATATGAAAAAACTGCTACTATATATTCAATATAAAACAGTTTGATAGCATTTTCGTTTATCTCTGTGATATTATGTGAGTATAATTTGCAGTTTTGTGAAACAATATGAGAATTTTTTAATGCCACCGTTTGTTTGATAACACTTTCCTGACCAGGAACCGTGTTTTTTTAAAACTTTTGGTAAGCTCTTCAGAACATCCACATATTTATGCCCTATGATTATATGGGGCGGGGGTGACAATAATAATTGCTATGAGTATGTATTTAAAGTACTTACTCTTGCGGTCCGTATTATCGCACATCCAAATTGTATGGTCTATTACAGGGAGAGTGACTATAAAAGTTGCTATGAGTATATATCTAAAGCACTACGACTTTTGGTCTGTAGTTCAGCACATCCAAATGGTATGCCCTATTACACGTGTGCGACGATAATAATTGCCATGAGAATACGTGTAAAGTGCTAAGTCTTTTGGTCCGTATTTCAGCACATCCAAATGTGTATGACATATGACGACACTAATTGTCATGAGTATGTATTAAAGTACTAAATCTGTTGGTCCGTGTTTCAACGCATCCAAATGTTTATGTCCTGTTATATGGAGGTGACGATAATACTTGCCATGAGTGTATATTTAACTATTGTTAAATGAAGACTAGTCATTGTCACACTTTACATACCCTTGTATACTACATTAAGGCACTTTGCAATATTTTCGTTAGTCATGGATAGTGCTCATGAGTACTAGTGAAAATGATGTTGCTCTTTACGCGACTGATGGATATGAATGTGACACGACATGACTTCAGACGTGACACGACATGACTTCAGACGTGACACGACATGACTTCAGACGTGACACTGGTATGTCGATGTGAACTCGATGTCTGTTGCTATCCAGAAATTACAGTTATCATATGCATAATGTAACTTTATATAAATGCAAGGGCGGACATGGCCAAATCAATGTCCTGATTTGGCCATGCCCGTCCTCATTATTTGGTCAGGTCCACCACCTCTAATAAGGGCGGGCATGACCAAAGTCGGACCTGATCGTCCCCCTGAGACTCAGTTTAAGAAGCCGTGATGTAGGGGCCGCAGGTCCCGATAAAGTACAGGGCAAAGCTCTGGTGGCAGCCTGGGACACGTAACCCAAGCGGGAAAGAAATTGGATTTGTGTTTATGCTCTACTGCTGTGGAATGGTCTTGTTCTTGCACAACGCCACTCAAAACCTGCAACGGACCAGATGTCTCTGCTGGGTATCATTGGCTGGTTGTTAAGGTGGCAAATGTGACGTGGTCAGAACGTTTCGAAGCTGACGGCATTGTTCAAAGAGCTCGGTGGTCCCATCGTTCTCCTGTAATATTTGATCAATGACATATTTTTTAAATATCCAGACTGGTAAAAAGAAAGGCAACCAACTTGCGGACAACTTTTGAGCGTGCATTTGAATTTCGGACACTCTCAGCTAGGTGTCATGTGACGGCGCAAAATGAATATCGGCAAATACAAATACATTCATCGCGCTGTTTATCAATCAGTTCCAGAGATAATTTCGTATTTTCTGAAGGTAAAATTATTGCATCTCAATAAGATCAATGATCAATAGATTGACGCCTGTTTGACTATGAGCAGGTTGGCATGGAACGAAAATGTGCTTATCCCTTTAGCTGTAGTTTTCGTAAACGGTATCATTTCGTCTGTTGTCTAAATAAGCTATCCGCATTCTGCGGCTTCGACGATGCTAAAGTCCTCCTTGAATAAATCGAACACGGTCTCTTGGAGTAGGAGTATTATCAGTGGCGTATAAAAGCTGAGCTGAGATAAAACATATATATTCCAATTTATGACCTTCATTCCTTGTCTTGACATTATCTTGATAAATGTCGACGCCAAAACAACATACGATAGTAATCAGAAAGACACACTTGTTCGTTTAATGCTAGTAATATTTACTATGCGCTAGAGGTCTGCGTTTAAACAAACAATACAAGAGCATAATTGGACATTCGTGTATTGGCTTTTTATTAGAGAACATTGGGTGGGCAGCTCAGACATCAGAGTCCATGCTAGAATCATAACTCTTGTAAATGTTTATTAAGAAAATATGTATTAGCCATTAACTATCTGGGGTAACATATTTGTATAACATATCTGGTCACAATTGTGACGTTCTTGACCATAAATATGAGTTTAATTGCAATATTTGTCAAAAATACCACACTTTTCAAACATTTGTGAAAATAGAGGTGTTCATTAGAATGCATTTGAGGTCATTTGATGATTTACGTAAAACATAAAAGATACATACCAAAATGCAACGATAGGGTAAGAACATGTCAACACTCTATTTTCATATTTAACAAGAAAGCAACTCGTGTATATACTTTCAAACTCTATACCTATTTGAATACTTGTTCGACGTATGTGTCTGCCAAATGTCAAGCCTTTATCAAAATACGTAAGAAAACTGTGATGGTGTTTGTGATCCACGCTAGCTTCCATGAATGTCAAACATGGACGTAGGGTATCCATGTTTACACGTGATGTGCGTTTGAATTTCCATTTGAAAGTTGAGAGATACCTTTCCAATGATACCCATCTCAACCTGCCGTGGAGGGGAGACGGTGCACGGGGGTGGTGTTAGTCCATGGAGCACAAGAGATGCAGGAAGTTTCGCCACTGTGTAAATAATACTTGCATACTCTGACTGTGCAATTTGACCCTGAGAGCAATGGCTCAGAGGTCAGTTGTCTTAGAACACGCAAGCAGAGTTCATCTTTAAAACGTTGCACTGAACCTTATCATGAGAGAATGAATGCACGTTTGCGTTCTAAATTTAATATGTACTGTGACGTTATTCTAGAAGCGTCGTAAAATGACTGCAAGTAAGAAACAGTGTCCGAAAACATTGGAATGATAGACTTTGGATGCTTCCTCAACTAACGTTACACACAAGAACATATGCAACAAGTGGAATGGACTTTACTTTCGAAAATGATTTGTTTTACTAATGTGTTTTAGACTTTGAGAATAGCCGGCATTAGTTCGCTTTAAAAATGTGACAAGACGCGGCACCAAATGACCAAACTTATTCAAGTGTCATTGAATATTATTTAACTACAGACCAACAAAAGCGCCAGATTGCCTAAGCGACGATTTCTTGCCACAAATGGAGTACGTATGGTTCGCGATAAGTACTCAGTATAAGTATTCAGATAAGAGAGGCTACTTCCGTTTTGCAAGGTCATTCGAGATCGGGACATCGCTACTGAAAGTTGTTGGAAACCACGTTAAATTTAAGATCACTCCTTTAACTAATTCATGTTAATCAGTGTTTGTTCGGTTACAACATCGATTTAAAGTTTCGAAGTAGTCGAAACATCATGCATGTGTGTGTATTGCTGAAATATGTTCATAAGTTTGATTTGTGATTGATGAATACCAAATTACAAGTGACGATGTTATCTCGGACGTGAGACTGCCCTTAAACGTAACCCTTACAGCTAGCCTAACGTGAATTTCACAATCTGTGGCATGTAATTTACAGCCAAACCTTGAACAAACATTAGATCACATAATTTGTTTGCAATCTTTAAAGTTCGCTTTCAGGTATTCGTCTATTTGCTTCCAGGTATTACACGTGCCGGTAATGATGATTATATTGGTGTGGTTGGAATGTTTAATTGGACGCCTTGGGCAAAGGTCATCTCAAGGTCTGCAGCTCGGACAAGTTCTGTAGATATTTCTGAATGTTATTTTTATCACATGAAATAAAATAGCATTTCACTGCATATTGTTCAACTGTTCTAACTGCATCACGGGTGTCCCGACATAGCGCGCCGTGGTCCAGGTAACTTTTGAGTTGGTTAGACCATGAGTGGCAACAAAGAAGTCATGGTTTAAATATGGATTTGACCACGTTTTCCAGCGTCTAGACATCTCTTCGTAGGCTTAATAAATCCCATTGCAAATTAACGAGTGCCTTTTTGGCACACCTTTAAGGTGCACATGAGACCATCTTCCAAATCACCTCAACTGCAGACGCTCCCCTGTCCTTCCGCACTCATCTCTAGAAAGGTGAGGTGAACGTCGGAACTAAAATGAGTAAGCAGCCATGCAATGGGTCCAGCCTCTGTTCATTCTGCATGCACGGGGATATTAAAATTGCGTATATAAGTTGTACATTCTTATTACTTATGGATTGATCGAGTTGGATGGCGTTTTCGTATACTAGTATCCAAATGCACCTTCAAAATCAATCGAATCTAAAATTTGACAACATGGCCTACAAATTAAACCCACCTTAAGCGTGACCTACTTAATAGAGGGATTTCCCGACCGACATGTGACGCTGGCCAACCGGCTAGTTGGATAGTTGTTAGCCAGTTTAATGAAAGTCCCATTGAAATACCACATGCCCAGCTAGTTGTGCTGAACCCCTTAGTTCTTCTATAACTTCAAGGCGGCTTTGATAGTCATCACTAAGGCCAGTTAAGGAAAATAACTTGTTTCACATCACCTGCCCCCTGCCCACCCCTGAAATATATGCTGCACCCCTAAAATTTACTTAACAGATTATTAACAGGTATCACCAAACCCATAATGTTGATGATCGACGCCGTTCAGGGCGTCCACAGTCCACACGAAGAGGTCTGGATAGGTTGATTCGTACCCAGGCTTTGAGAAATCGCCCTCTAACAGCAAATCAGATTGCTGCAAACCTACACCATGCAGGCGTAACAAGTCAGACGATTAGAAATCGTCTACACGATACCCATATTCATGCTAGACGGCATCGTTTAGTGCAGTCATTGCCAATAGACGCAAATGGTGTACACGACGTAGTAAGTGGGGAAATCGTCGGTGGTCACGTGTAATGTTCTCAGATGAGTCCCGGTACACTTTAGATTTCCTTGATAGGCGTGGTCACATATGGCGACGTCGTAACGAACACCATGCATATGCCAATGTTAACATGAGGCAGAATGACACATGTGCTGGTGAGTCTGTTATAGTGTGGGGTGGGATCACTATGACTAACCAAACCCCAAACACCATATCGTGCACGGAATAGTCACTGGCCAGTATTATCGGTACAACATACTAACACCCTATGTTGTCCCGTTTGCACGAGATGAGGGGCGCCGTTTTGTCTTTCATGACGACAACGCTGAAGCTCACCGTGAAAGAATAGTCAATAACCACCTTCAACGGCACAATATCACAATATCCATAGGATGCCCTGGCCAGCAATAAGCCCTGATCTTTCGCTCATTGGAAATGTCTGAGACATCGTTGGCTGACGTGTGCGTCAACGTGAAAGGCCACCAGCCACGCTAGATGAACATGGACAGGCGTTGGTGGAGGAATGGGACAGACTGTACCAAGTTACAATAGGTAGACTCATACGCACGATGCCTCAACGAATGAATGCGTGTTTGGCCAATAACGGGGCCCGGGGCATTGCGCACTATTGACGCAAAACTGTCAACTTTCATTCTCATTTCCTTACCCATTCCTTCTTTCACGGACCATGACAGCAAGAGAAACTGCTAAGGTAATGAAATACCGGGTGAATTCTTTACTCAATTCCTTCTTTATAAAGATACAATTAGTGTAGGACCAATTCTTATTATCATTACTTTGTTACTGGTCTTGCATTTTCAATATTCACTACTTTCTAAAGAATATATTAAAAGAACAAGACAGAAAAATACAAAGTGCAACCAGCTGCCCTCTTCGTTGGTTTTCAGAACCAGTTTCGATAGAAACTGAAAATTAAACTTGAAATGGGTTACTCGGAAAAACACACTTTTCTGTGTGGCCTTCTTGCAACAGGTATGCATGACTTGACCAACCCAATCGCGTGACTTTCCGACAAAAAAGGAATGGGCGTTTTACCCCGAATGGGCATCCAAAACATAAACAGCATAATAAAAAAAATATTTTGGCAGTTTTTAGTTGATGTCTCGATAATAACTCATTTCAAATAGGCATACTGACATGTAAGGAGGTTCGTTACCAAACTGGAGTAATTCGGAAATTGGCGACGGGGTGTCAAAACCGACCAGTTCAATTAAAATCATTCTCTGAAATGGAAACTTGCAACTTCTTTTGCCTTTAGGTTTTATTTATAGAATGTATAGAGAGGTTAATACTAATGCAAAATAGGTCAGAACATATTTCCTGGAACCTCTTAGCAATAATTTGAATAATTTCTTCACTAAAAGCTTATTTTTGAACGTGTATTTAATTTATATTCATACAACCAAACCTAAATTCAAAAGTGCTACAAATTACATATTGCAGGGAATATTGATCATTCAACAAAATGAACACATAATACTAGCATGGATCCAGGTAAACTTTTGTATTATTGACCAAAAATGAAGAGTACTGTTGGTCAAATGGTAATTAAAGGGACATAATCAAAGTTGCAGGTACGCCAATCGATGTTCAGAGCTTGTCTTTCTGTTGATAGAGTAATA
>JAUELE010262196.1:0-10326 GCA_031471655.1 Diodora aspera | reverse complement strand
GCAATCTTTCAGCCACATCACCACGGTCTCACCAACACCACGTTGGTGGCAGGGCTCCTGTCTCTCCGGGCTGAAAGAGAGGTGCCCGGGCGGGAATCAAATGACAACTGCTAATGCTGGCAGATTGCTGGGTCAATATGCTAACCACTGTGCCATCCCGCTCCCTCATGCTAGTAGACAACCAGTCAGCATTTCCATCCATCCATCAACCCAACATAATTATATGCATAATTCCTATGCTTACAGTTGTTCCTAATTTTAAGGAAGCAAGAAAATATTAACCCTCTTGATATAGCAAAGGTGCTTTGTAAGTCAGTGAAAATTTGACAACATGCTAAAAGGGTTAATTTCATTTATGTTCACAGAACAAATCACTGCAAAATATCCCAGTCCAAATTCCAAGATTTTAATCAGGAATTAAACAAATGATAATATTCGCCTCTTTTTTTAAATAATGTGACAAATTCTCAAAGAAAATACAAAAAAAGAGTGCACCTGGCTTTGCTAACCATTTTGGAGCAATTATTGGGATTGCTAAAATTCCTCAATCAGAAAACATGTAAACCAGGCAAGAAAAAACTTCATAAAATACTTGTTCAATCTTCAAAACATTTTACTTTTAACTTGATGGCAGAAAATTTGAAATGACTTTGAAATGAGATGGGAAAAGTCTTTCTGTCCTTTTTCTCTTAGTATCAATTACAAGGAGAAAATACACAAGTCCCTAATGTAATGACGCCTGCTGAAAATTTAATTAATTTTTGGAGGAGTTCCTCAATGGATCTTTTCCATCCCAAACTGCTCAATTCACAAATAAATCTGGATTCACAAGTAGACATCACACCTTTGAACTTTCAAATCGGTTCTGAAGTGTCACCCCATTTTACCTCACAGAAGTTCTTGAGAAAAATCCCAAAAGAGTTTTCAGGACACAATCCTGAACTTTCAAATCAGATCTAATGTGTCAACTCAGTTTAAATGCAAAGATTAGTTTATGGAGGGTGTTGAGTAATTTGCTGCAAGAGAAATTTCAGAGCAAGACACAGAGATCTGAAATCAAGTCTAAAAAGTATTTACACTGACCCTTTCTCTATCAGAGGTGTTCACACAGGAAACATGTAGCCATAATGGAATTTTACTCAATTTTTACATTTTGCTCAAATATGATACACTTTACAAGAAATATGCTTAAAACATGCAGGCCTTATGTAATAAAATCATTTCTACAATTAAAGTCCCAAAAGATGCAGTACCAAAAATGTCCATTTCTGCCGACGGCCATCTTAGATTTGGTTCATTGCTCGGAGATTCAACTTGACACCAACATGATCTGAGTGCTGAATGCTGAATGCCACTTTAAATCCAAAATCACTCACTCACTCACTCACTCACTCACTCACTGGGGAGCTACCATAGCCTTAGTTCTTCACAATATAAAATCTCAATGAGTTCCCAACAGAAAGTTTTTCCTTCTTAAGTAGACCATGCATCACCAGACGCTGATCCAATAAATGTTCCGATGTTCATTACCTGTCTGTTTACTTACTTCAGGTTAAGACAATGTTCACTGACATCATCAAAATGCAAGTCTGACATAGAGATCAGCATTAAGGGACTGTCTCATAAAGATTTTCCAGCATTTGTTCAATACAGGAAGATCCCATAAATCCCTCTTACATACACATAAAGCGGATACACATTATGAAACAGACCCTTAAGCTTGGTCGCAGACTGATGCAGCCACTATCAGATGGAGAGAAAGCCAATGTCTGAAAGCCTTGTCAATTTGATGCCCATTACTGTTAGTTATGGTCTGTTGACCATAGAAATGACCAGAAAATACTGTGCAAAATGGCTGTGAACAGCGAGTTGAGTCAGTTCTTCATGCTGCACTCGCAATTTTTTAAGCATAAGTTTATTGGTTATTTCTAACATCATCTGAATAAAAACTTTCTAAAACTATAACAGTGTTATCTGTAAATGAGGACAAATGTCTGGTCTATGCTTCGAAGCCTTCTTTTATTCACAACCTGATGATTGTACATTATCTGCTTCTCCTGTGATTATCTATTTCTTGTACTATGTTCTACAGAAGCACTCAAGACATGATAACAGCGAATGTTAAGTCAAGTTCAATAACACAAGGTCTTGTTGCCCATGAGACTCAACAGATGTTCAATACTGAAGCTTCAATGGCTTTTAACATCACAATCAAGAAAAAATTACTTGGCACTCTTCCAGTTTGAAAAACCTATTATATGACTCAACCTTCCAGTTACTAGCAGACCAGGTAGTAACTTTCAGCGAGTGATTTTAGATTTAGTGTGAATTTTTTCAACATTTTTACAGTCATTTTACCACAGTGTCACCAACATTATCTCTGGGCATAAAGAAATGTACCTGGAGTTGAGTTGAAATGTTGTTTTACATTGCAAGGGCAATATTTCAGATGCACATCGATTGAAAGCGAAAGATCCCAATTTTATTGGCCTTGTATGACAAGGCTTGTGTTACTGAGGCCCAATTCTATCTAATCGACACCACGTCACAACCCGGAAGCCCCATGGGGTAAAGGTACCTCACAGGGATTTGAACGTACCACCCAGTTTGGCAGATTACCAAGCTGTCCCCTGCATTACCCTACACCTACAGGTAGCTTTGAGTATAAAGTTCAGTAGCATTGAAATCCTACATTTATCTGCACATGCAGGTTGACTTGATTCTTGAGAAGTTAGAAACTCCTTCGGATCAGTTGACTGTATAAGGGGAGCAACAACACAAAGAGATACACAATAACTGTCAGTATGATGATAACACTATAATCATCATTCCACTGAATCAATAGAAAGTGAAATGCATTGAAAGTCGCAATGGGCAATATTTCAACCATAATGTTGAGTCTAACATCTCTCAGACTATCTTTCAGCTATGCAACACCAAAACAATCAAAATGAGATCAACAAAAAGAAGCAAATGCTACTGATCTCCATTTGAGTCGGCTCAATATTTCTTTGTACAGTAAACATGAGGCTACTGAGCTATGGAATGACCAGGCAAAAGTTTGACCCTAAATTAATCTAATTCACTTTGCTGTTAATACAAAAAATGTCAAATCAACTGCAGGTAGTATCTATCCTGAACATCATTGCTACAACAACAGCTTGCACTATCGTGTTCCTGATAAGCTTGCTATCGCTTCCTAACGCCTCACTGCTGTTAAAGCATCCTCTTGATGCTGTGTTATCTTCAAGAACAATCTCCCTTTCTCAGACTCTAATAGCATAATCTTCCGGACCCTTTAACAAGGATCGCACTGAGTCTAGCAGGGCCCACTTTCTCTGACCCGGGATTATCATGATCAATACCTGACCACCTTCAGTTTATACATAGCTAGTATTAAAACCAATATCCTACGGCGGGCAAGCAAGATGTTATGCAAACTGGGCCCTGCTGCCAAAATGGCCATAAGCACATATGAACCAGACAGCAGGAGCCTTAAATGTGGGCGAGTGTTATTGACGGTGTGAAGAACCACCATGCTAATCCTGTAGTTTCGCTGCCCTGCTATTGTCGGCCATCTCAGCGTGTACTTCAAGTAATTGCTGAACTCTACACCGCACTTGCTGGGTGAACATCCTGTGGCCCAAGGGACGGTTCCTCATTGTGAGGGTCCATTTATCAATGGCAAGGGGTTTGTTGTGTTAGAATTAGTGTGATGTAAAGCCCATACATGCGTGAAGCCTTTCTAGAGCCATTTAGAATATTCCAGGGAAATCCCAAGTGTGGCTAATTTAATAACAAGCTTATCTGTAGGTAATATAGTCAAGGAATATGAACCACAACTGCCCAGTATCTAACCATTTGCCATCCCCAGCGTGCATTTTAAAATAACCATCCTGATATCATGTCTCAGGAAGTAATATACAAACTAGAACACCATAAAAACAGATCTGCCCCAGAGGACTAACCATAAAGCCAGCACAATTTGAGATAGAGTTTCACATTAACACGTAATGTTTCAGTCAAAACATGACTTGATATGAGTACTGAAGTGATATGCCAAACATACATATTTCCATGAACATCATGCAGAATGCACTAACATTATATGATCATGCAGTTCATTTAAAGATGCAGGTATGCCAGTCTATGTTAAGAGCTTGTCTTTCTATTCAACTTGTGATATAACACCTTGCTGTATTATTTTCCAATTTTTTACGCAATGATTTCACACTAATTGAGGCAATAAAGAAAAGGGAGTTTCGGTCTTCGTCCAATGCTGAAAATAGAGTGTGCATTGCATTTTCGGAAGGTAAGCAAATATAGAACTGGCTAAAATGGTGACATGCCATAACAGTGACATGCGAGTGGATGACACAGTGACAATTAGACGACACGGGGATAGATATTTGGTCCAAACGGTGACACTGTTTAGACACAACGGTGAGAACAAACGATATATGTATCAATCGATCATTACACTGAATTGTCCGCAGACTAAAGACCATTTCGCCAGGTTTGTCGCCAAGTTTAGCATGTCACCGTTGTGGCTTGTCACCGTTTTAGTTATAACCAATAAAACGATGACATCATCAAAATGGGGAAATTTAGAATCAATTCTCGAGTTCGAGTAGGTAAACTTTTTGGCGAATAAAATGTAGTTTACCGTCCATTATTTTCATTAGGATTTTGCCGTTATTTAATTGATGTATCGATTTGTACTCAGACCTATTTGATCGCCTTTTAAAGTTTTTGTTCGGTATTGGAGATGCAACTTTGATCATGTCCTTTTAAGAATCATGTAGAAAGTAGTCACTGTGTTAGAATAATGATTTATACTGCATGGACAATCTTTCAGCCATTTCGCAACATCACTTGCAAGGTGCACACCAAATGAGATTATAGTTTTTGAAAACTGATCAACAGAAAGAAAAGTGAAAGCAAAATACGTACATGTATTTAACTTTTCATTGGACATAAAGCAATGGATTACTAAATGACGCATGTCACTCCTACAAAAACCTGTTGGTCAATGGAGCCAAAGTATTTAAAATATTATCAACAAAAAGAGTGAGTGAATGAAATGGATTTTTACATTGCAGGGGGGTATTATTACAGCCGTAGCGCAATGTGATGTATAAGACGCACATCAGGAAAAAGGACAAGACAGAATCGATAGTAAGAAAGAGAAAGCAAAAGATCCTCCTTTTAGACGACTCTTACATCAAGCATGAGGGTACTGGGGTCGTATTCTTTCTGGTGTTAGAGCAACACCCCCAGGAACCTCACGGGGCATCAACAGAAAGAAAAGTGAAAGCAAAATATTCAACTTTTCATTGTATGTCAAACAATGGATAATTAGGTGACACATGTCACTCCTACGAAACCCCATGGGTCAATGGAGCCAAAGAGCTTTTGTCACAATAATGGACATATTAGAACGATAATATGAAGAATAAGATCAGTTTTTGTTCTACAAGATAGATCAGTACTGGAGCCTAGAATGTGTACCCATATTCCTGAATACCACCAGCAGTGACATTATTCTATTATCTCTGTTTTCAAATCTTTTGAAAAGGCCTTTGGAATGCTTCACAAGAGCACAACCATGTCACTATACTCAATAAATTCAATAAATGAGAGTGATTTTTGCAGTTTTATCATCACAATGTCATTTATGATGCATCCTCCTCAAGACTTCAAGTCTAGCCTGAAAGAATCTGAACAGGTTTCAAACCCTCAAGGATGAAGACTTTAAAATTGATAGGTTAGCAGTAACCACATTGCCCCTCTGCAGCCACTCAATCTCAGGCTGAAGGTTGAGTTGATCTGAGATGATATTTCACCTTACAAGGACATTATTGCAGTCATACCTCAATGTAATCTGCGTAAGGTGCGTACCAAAGGAAAAAGAGATCGATAGAAAGGAAGTGAAAGTCAAAGATCCCATATATATTTGCCTTGCATGACAAGCATTGGATTACTGCGGCCCTATTCTTTCTGAGAGACACCACGTTACTCCCCTGAAGCCCCACAGGATATGATGAAGGTGACAATTATAGCAAACTTGGTACATGTTAACAGGCTGGCGGGGTGCTAACCAAGCTCACCTTATATTCTAGAAAGCAATTCACAGCTAGACCTGGTAATTTAGGTTAATCACTTTTGTCTCTCAACCAGACTACAATTTCCACACTCATCACCTTTTAGTCCACTTTGTTAACTCTGTACAGAACTATGTAAAATAGAAAAAAATGTAACAGGTGTCAACCTGTCCGCAAAAGTTACTCATCAAATTTATTTATTTATTTATCTTCTTATCTGAGAAAAATGAATTGAGACAGGACAGGGCCATCAATACAAAGGGTGTAAAGCAAACAGATCCATGTTCTAGAAGTAATGTGCTAGCTTGGTGTCACTGAAGCTCAATTGTTCCAGAGTCTAAACTTTGTATATAGGGTACATTAAGATAATGGTACATTAAGATAATGATACTGGTTGCATTTTAAAAACTTTCTCTGCAATCTTTCAGTAACACAGGGCACATGATGAAATCACGGTTGAGTTGACATGTGTCAAAGCTTTTTACACTGCATCCTGGTTTGAATCACCCTGTACAACAAGTATTCATTTACTGGAGCCCTACTCTTCATATGGCAGACTTTGTTAATAATGTCAGACAAACAGATAAATCCAATAAAATTGCTCTGGGCTGACAAAATGTCTCAGTATGCAAGCCTGAATGTCTAGTGCTCTGGGTCAAGTAAATATAACAACACACTTGTTGATATTTGATACAACTTGACTTATTCACCACTCATTTTAATAAAATAGTCATGAAAGGAAAATTCTCATGCTCTTGGGTCTGGGGGACAGACTACCTACATGTCTATTATGAGAAATTTAGTGCTGTATCAATATCCAGTCCTGGAATTTGCCTTCTGGTTAGACACAAACTTTCAATGTTGAGGACCTAATGAACTGTGAGTGACAAAAACCATTTGCGAAAACTGATTTGGTGGAACATGAACCTTGGTGGTCATGGGTTTAACTCCCACTTGCGTTAGTTTAAACATCAGAGCCACTGATAAGTAGCATATTTTTGTAAATAAGCAATAAAATAATGCAAACAATTATTTTAGAAAGCAAACAAATCTGCTTTACTCAATTGTTTAACTAGAAAGTGTGTTTACACAAATGTCTCCCCCTTCCTCCATTATTGAAAGTGTCCATGTTTCAACACTGTTAAAATGCACCAGCTAAACCCACATGGTAGTACGTGCTTCAATCTATGTGACACCATAATTGTTTAGGAATGACTGACAGACACCTGAGTCTTCATGTATGTGTAGTAGTTAACTGGATTGTGCTGAGGTACACATAAATCATTATGCTGAGCTACAAATAAATCATTACAAAGCTGAAGTCACATAACACTTCTTTGCAATTATTACTGAAAGTATTTTTCTCAGAAATTTTAAACCCTGGAAAAGCAAAACTGAAAAGCAATACAACTAGGGTAGTTGTTCCAGAAACAAAAATAAGTTGCCATTTTTTAAATTGAGAAATCCCTGAAAGATAACAATTAATCTACATGTACGTAATCTATATATACCCAATGTGTGTGAGGCAAGCTTTGTGTGAGAGTGTAAGAGTACTGAACAATTCCAGAGTTATTCTGACATAGTTTCAACACTTGGTTGCCATGGAAGAACACTTGGCTGCCATGGAAAGGGAAAATATTATTTTCAGAAAATTCAACCTCCATAAAGTACAACTAGGCTGTGTGCTCTGTGTGTTTACAAAGTTTTGTGAAAAAATACTGATACGTCCTAGAGTTATGTTTCGGAAATGAAAATAACAGTTTCCACTCTTAGTTGCCATGGAAACAGGAAATAGTGTTTTCTGAAAAATCAAATCCAAAAAAGGCACAACTAGACCATGTGTACCAAATTATGTGTAAGAATATTAAGAGTTTCCAGAGCTATGCTCCAGAAACCAAAAGGACCTAATTTCCACACTTTGTTGCCATGGAAATGCAAAATATTACTTTCAGGAAATTAAAACCCTCAAAAGGCACAACTATGTGTGTAGCATGTTTCGTGGAAAAGGACCCAAATGGTTCTGGAGTTCTGCTTCGGAAACAATGTCTCTGGATGCCAAAGCCAACGCCGACATCGACGCTGAAGCAAAAAAAAACAATTTTTCATTGAGTAAACTATCTATGTTATCCAATTATCTAAAAAAAACTGGGGGGTAAATATCCAATTTAAAAAAAAAAAGACTTATCTGTAAATCTTCAGCATACTTTTTTTGATCCAGTCAGACTGAGCTTTTGACTGATAAAGCTAACAGATTGCTTAAAGCCATGTCCAACCCAATTCCCCTCGGTAACACTGATGTCTTCAGAAAGGCTGGCGGATTTGTAGAACGATGTATACAATTGAGATGTTATATCAGGAAGATGCTAACTAACTCTGATGTATTGGTCTCAGACGTAATTACAGCTAGACATGATTACTCCAGACATCTGTGTGTCTGTCCCTTGAGGACTCGTTGTATTACCTGGGAACCTCTTTCACAGCTACTGGGTGTCAAAATGGTGGAACCAGAAGATTTGAAAACTGGGATTCCTGTTGGTATAAAATCTGATCTCAAACTATAAAAATATAAATCTATAAATATAAAGTGCTATATAAATCTTATTATGTATGTACTACTACTATGTACTACTACTAATACTAATTCTAATAATAATAATAACTCTTTATTATCCAATGATAGGAAATTCATTCCGATCTTGCAATGGCTGTCAAAGTTGCTGTGGTGCAGTGCCAAACCCAATTACAATTCGACTAACTGAGACTAGTAGAGTAAAGAACTTTGTTCAAGGATACAACATGGTCAACTCATGACCTGACCATTGTTGAATCATCAGTCTGAATCATGTTGTTGTCGGCCATGACCCGAACCAACCATGGCCGAGTGTTGATCCGAGTTTGTTTGGGTAGAATGTATTTGTATTTCAATGATGTTTCAGCCGTGTCACCACACTACACAAGATCCCATCTCTGAAGTAAGCCACTTATAATCAGCTAACCTTGACCAACCAGCATTGAGATGATGTTTAATGTTGCAAGGGTACAATAACAGCCATACCCCAGTGTGATGTGCAAGGTGCACACCAAGCAAAAAATGACAGTCCAATAAAAAGAAAAGTTAAAGCAAAAGATGTTCATTTTAGTCACCTTGTACAACCAGCACAGAGCTACATTTCTAAGTGACACACCATCAATACTTGGACGCCCCTGGTCTCCCCAGGGAAAAACCAAATCCATGGGCTATTTTAGTGCACACAATGCACCCTCTCATATTATAACAGAAATCTGAGAATTTAGTCAAGAGCGCTTGGTGCATGTTGGACTTACCAACTGTAAACAAAACTTGACAGTTAGTCCAACAGCTCCAGGTCAACATGTAAGATCAATTTTTCCAAAGAAAAAAGGGAGAAAAGTTGAAATGACCAGCCCCAAATAGTATCTAATGTGAATCCAGTAAAACTGAGTGCGCATGTGTCACAACGTAACAGGGTTGTAGCCAGAGGCAAACTAAAATAAAGACAGAAACGTGTCCAAGTACACTTGAACTGCAATCAGCATTTTTCCACCACATGAAGAAATGTCAATCATGATCCTGAGAAAGCTTTCATCTCAAAAAGATCTTTATTGACAGAACTGTTTCTAATTATTTTAGAATTTTTGTTTGCAAGACAAAAGACATTTAAAGGTATTAAGGAAACACACAACTTCAAATTCTGAAATAATAAATTGACCTTGTTCTTTTGTATTGATATATCATGTAAGTTAACACAATTAAATCTGCTGTCAGCAATAACAGACATAACAAGTTTTCAACAATCATATAGGTATATCACTATTATATGAAAATCGCAGTTTTTCTAGTGCTGCAGCATACTTGTGTAACTCAGTTCCCAATAACATCAAATCATCGCCCACTCTGATGTCCTTCCACCCTTACACATACAAGTACCCATATGTGTTTGCATTGACATACCTTTAAGTCTATTTTTCACTCTACCAGTTGAACATTTGAACATTTTAATCTGTGCCTTTATCACTGTTATCAAGTGCCTGTGAGCAGCCTGGCCTTAACTCGGCACTATATAGATTATTAGGTCTTCATGCCTTTAAGGTAGGAAGACCTATTATTATTATGCGATTTTTCATTTTTATTATTATTCCTACACGAGTTTGTACCAGTGATATCTCTGAAACGGTTAATCCTAGAGACATCAAATTAAAACCA
>JAUELE010262185.1:0-10327 GCA_031471655.1 Diodora aspera | reverse complement strand
TTTACAAATTTTTAAGCAATACAGGAAGTTTCAATTTATTCAATTATTTTCAAAATCAGAAACTACCTGGTACCCATTATACAACTCCCCAAACAAGATCAGAATTGGGCCCTCAAACATTATGTGATGGAACACCAACTTAAAAATATCATGGTAAAAGCAGGAGAAATTTGTCTTCTTTCATGGAACTACTAGAGGTTAGTTTTTCCTTAGAGAATTCCGAACAGAAGCTAATTTTTGTGGATGGTTTCTATCAATCAACTTCCTTAAAGGTAGAGGTGAATAATTCTTTTCCCGGGTGACAAGCAGGAAAATCTGTTTTACACTTGAAGGAGTATTGACTGGAGTTTCCATGCTGGTTTGCACTGCAGAAATAGAAACAGAGGTAATTTATTAACAGATATATGCTGTTCTTTAAAAATTCAGGATCTGAGAGAAAGCATTGTTTTATCAAAAAATAAACTTGATTTGATTTTAGAAGGTCAGGTCTCATTTCTGGTTTTGCTAAAGATGCTTTGCCAGTTGAAAAGAGAGACAGACAGCAGGATGAAAAAAAGGGCATTTGTTTTCTGTTCTTTCTATCATTCTTTCACGAACAGAGATGACTTAACACCTTGGACTAAAGTGGAAATAAATAATTCAGTCAAAGTGAAAGTCTCTTTGATTACGATGCTATCCTAATGGTAGTTGTCTGGTAGTTGCTTTCGGATGAGATACTGAACAGCCATCTCCTGAACAGTTAACTGCAGCAAGACCCTTAGTCTTTTAGGTTGTATAAAGTTTCTTAAATTTATATATGTAATATTCGAGGTTTATAGAGATTACTAAATGAGTGTTTGTTAGATACCATGGAGTGTGAGATCCATGGTATCTAAAAGACACACGTTACCAAAGTGTCATTTTAGGGTTCATTTGGCGCTACAGATGTACGTTCCAGCAGCATGACCTCGGGTCCCTGACCCCGGGTCACTGGTGTAAACAGCCAATCAAAGGCTAGGATTTGCGATCTCTCACGGGGTTCCCACCAACGACAGTGTAAGAAATTATTATTCCTGGGACTATATTGCCTTTCCCTAGCTGTGCCTTAGGGCCTGCAGAGATTGCTATGGTAGGGTGAGATGTTCAGTTTTGTTTGCCTTGACTCAAGGTCTATACAAAAGTCTACAAGACGATCTCTAAATTTCTGTTATTTTTGCAGGAGTGGCAGGGAGGGGAGTACAATCCAAGGACATCGGATGAGGGTCCAGGAACTGCCTTAGGCACAGGAAACTCTGGGGGTTCTAGATAGTCGGAGACACATTCTGAAGAATTTCTGATGATTAAAAGTGATGAGCTCAATCCCCAAAAGCCCCTGACTTCCATCGCCCATGTTTTGTTATAAATATTTTTTTTTTTTAAATTCTGACTTGAGTATGAAAAAGTGATCATTTGAGATGATATAGACTAAACATTTATGATTCCCTGTTTTATCATGATCTCATGCTCTAATCCTCCTCTCCCGGATACAATACGGTAAAACTTCTACAATGTCAAACCAAAATAATAATTATTTTTTGATGTGTTCAAAAGTTTTGCAATTGCCACCAAAAAGTAAGTGAAAAACTCGAAATTTTAAAAAAAATGCTAAGGAAACAATCAACATGTTTCAAATTTTTAGAAGGTTGAAAAATTTTGGAAGTTTTACCGTAATCTCGTTTATTATCCTACAATCATTCCATCATTTTGTCTTTCTCTGCCGTCAACTTTTATTGATTATTCTGTCTTGATTCCATACAGTCATGTCCGTATACTTAACCCCTGATCTAGTCATTTAGCTTTTCTTGGATATTTACTAAAATGTGTGTTACAGTTGACTGGATTAGAATGCCAAACTATTTCTTTAGTTGGTCAGTACATAGCTACCGTGACCAGGTACATTTTATTCAGTCCTATATAGATGCTGAAACTACTGAATAATAGATAGGTTTCACGAGGCACAGCAAATCAGCTATGCTGATATCCATAAAGAAGCCAGCCTGATGTTTTAGAACACGAGAATATCTCCCAAGATCTACTACATACAAGGATAACGCCTTCACCCCGTACTGGTGTCACTGTTCACAGAAATGTAATCCTATTTGTTGCTTGATTTCAATGACAAGGATTAAAGGTTAAATTCAGTTCAATTCATGTTTCATGTTGCAGGCACAGATCCAAAAGGGGGGTGGGGGCAACTGGGGGCACGTGTCCTCCCTTTAGCTTGCTTTACTATTTCTGCTATGTAAGCACCAAATGAACCCCTTCACTACTATGAAAACTTTTGGGGTGCGAGATGATGCAGTGGTTAGCGCGTCGGTCCAGCAATCTGTCAGCCTTGGCAGTTGTGATTCAAATCCCGCCCGGGTACCTCTCTTTCAGCTCAGAGATACAGGCACCCCGACACCAACGTGATGGTGGTGATGTGGCTAAAAGATTGCCAAAAACCACTTAAAACCCCAAATCGCTCACTCACTATATGAAAACTCGTGAAATTGACTGAAATTGCACAATTTTGCATGTCAATTATGTTTTAAAAAAGGTTGCACTACAAGGAGGAATGGGATGAGAAAGATAAAATAGATTAAAAGAAAGAAATAGTGAAAGCATAAGATCCCTATTTAGTCGCCTTGTATGACAAATTTTAGGTAACTCGGATCCTATTATTTCCAAATGACGCTATATGTCACTTTCCAAACCACCACAGTGGCTAATGTGAATGAAATAGAACGCCAATCATGTGGTTACTTGGGAACCATTCATTCCAGACGACATCCACAGGGGATGAGGTGACATTAGCATGTGGTAACTGGGGACCCATTCCTTCTAGGTGACACCCACAGGAGATGAGTTGAAAGATGCGGTGGCCGCGTGGTAAAGCATCAGATTTGTAATCCGGCGACCCGGAGACGAACCCGGCTCGCGGCGCAGTGTTGTGTCCTTAGACAAGCCACTTTACTCCATTTGTCTCAGTCGACCCAGCTGAAATTGGGTACCTGGTCGGAAGCGATGGTAATGTGACAGTTAACCTTCTAGCGCCTAACTAGCAGCTTGGGTTGTATACTCCCCAGGGAGTTGACGAATGTAGTGGACGGTACATTGTTCCGGGAATGGGGTAATAATGTTGAGCGCTTTGAGCATGCTGCCACCTGGATCAGGTGCAATATAAGTGTGCACATTATTATTAAATAAAATGAAACGATAAGTATATGGTACTTGGACTCCATTCTTTCTATATAATACCCCACAGGGGATGAGGTGGAAGGAAATGAGGAAATGCCACTCTCCTCGCAATAACTTACGTTCTGCTCTCTTGAGGAACTCTTCATAACTAATCCTTTTCACGTGATTGAGGTCTGGGATACCACACTCCTCGTACACCACGTAAGCAATACTGTTCAATTCACATCCACTAGAGTCAGAACTATAGTCACTGGAAGACACAGTTGACGGGGAATACTTACGTCGTCTCGTTAGACTTCTGAACAAGACAGACATTTTATCATTTATCTTCTGTGGTAGGAACACCCAGTTTGCAAATGAAAATTGAAGTGCGTTTCACAACGCTCCGAAACTCAGGTATACCCTCAAGCTCTAGATCTGGATTTCAAGGAAAATCTAGATCCATGAGCCATGCTAATCTCAAATCACATCACATAATACCTGGCTGGTTAATCCACAATAGTCCACTCCTGTACTTTTCTGATATTGAAAATCACTTCGCCATTGCACATTAGTCATAAGATACTTTAGTGCACACAACTCCACCTTTGTTTGGTCCAACAGGATATTCACACATCATTTTGTTCAATATAACTTTGTTTTGTCCAACAAATATCACACAGTTTTCTTGTACACAACTTTTGTTTTGTCCAACAGGGTACTCACAAATAATTTTGCTCAATATAACTTCATTTTATCCAACAAATATCACATAGTTTTGTTGTACACAACTTTTGTTTTGTCCAACACAAAATCGTGCAGTTTTGTTCTATATTTCTTTTGTTTTGTCCAACATTAAAACTCAATTAAACTCCTGCAAAATTAATTCTTTTTCAGACCTTCACTTAACACACTTCAAAATCTTGTTCACAACCAGTCACATGAGACACACTATTAATTTCATAAATGCAGATATATAAAATATTTCCATAGCATAACCATCCATTTTAATCTTACTTCAGAGAGTATATTTTAGTCTAGCATTAGCATGTCATCCTTTCAAACCAATATCTGAAATAAGTAATGCATGTACAGTGTATGTCTGCCAGATTCTGTGGTACAAGTTCCCCTGGGCCTCGTGTTCAGTTACAATGCATCACACCCCTGCATCTGGTAATCTGCATCTCCAAACATAAATTCTCATGTCAGGAATACTTAGTAAAGACCACCACCACACGCCTTGTTAGAGGTCATCAGTATCCTCATTCGTAAAACTTTTACAGAAATCCCTTACCACCGAACAGATTTGCACATCTTATCACAGGGCATCTGTATCCTTAAATGTAAATCTTCATGTTACAGGCATGCTTTGGTAAAGAACATCATCTAACTCCTTTGATAGAGGCCAACTGCATGCATCTTCAAATGTAAATCCATTGCAGAAATCCTTTACAATGTAACAGATTCACACATCTTATCACAGGGCACCTGTATCCTTAAATGTAAATCTTCACGTTACAGTACTGTCTTGGTAAAGAAAATCATCTAACTCCTTTGATAGAGGGCATCTGCATGCATCTTCAAATGTTAATCCATTGCAGAAGTCTCTCACGATATAACAGTCTCACATATTTTGTCACAGGGCACCTGTATCCTTAAATGTTAATCCAAGTGTTGCAGAAATCCTTTACAAATAAAAATGGACGTACATTCGAAACTAAAAATTGCAAGTATTTGTTGTGGCCCTCGGGTGAACTTTCCTTTATCACCGTTGGCCACAGATGATCAACATTCCAATGTAGGAAAAGCAAACTTTCAGGTTTGATATACAGTTCACTTAAAAATAACTCTCCCATCAACAGGTGGTATAAAGCACTGTATTTCAATACACACTTCATACACCAGCATATATAGTCTTATGTATGAATAAATATAAATTTATGTCGCTTGACGCTTGAGTACCACAACAGTTATAAACATATTTTGTTTTTAGACTGCATAAACCAGAATAACACTGACATCCGAGAAAAGAATTCTAAGTTAGCATAATAATTACATTGTTAATTAATTCTATATTTCACATTCATGCAGTGACACACATTTTACACTTGTTATTGATTAATTTTACAGGAAGACGGTCATAAAACAACATATAAAGCTTTGTATCTACCTCCATATTGATTAATACATTTTAAAACTGCCATGCTAGTTCACATGAATGTTATCAAAGTATGAAACTGAACATCTGTAACTGTTATATACCTGCATATCAAGCAGAAAGTGTGTTGTTGCCGTGCAGGTATTATACCTGTATACATGTATCTGCAGTTCAGCAAGTTGAAAAACATATGCAGAAAATGAAAGATCTATTATTAAGTCTTGGTGTTACCTAAACTTGTACAGCTCAAAGCTGATTATAGTAGCTTAACAAAAACTTAATAAAAACTGCATCCATAGAATAGATTTTTTAATTCATTTTTATCCACACAAAATATGCTTTTGTTTTTCAAATTTTTCTCTAAATGTTCAATTTGTAAGTTGTATTCCAGAAAGGTTTGCATGCCAAAGAATTTCAAGATATTCAAATATTTCTGAAAGGATGTTCCGAAGAATTACAACACTGTCTCAAGACCCATTCTCATGTCTGAGATTCATCTAAATGTTATACAACCCTGTTTACCTGTAACGGTATTCAATCAATTTACAGGTAGGCCCAAACATGTAACACACAACAACCATGTGTTCATAAAAGGCAGGTAAAATACCAGGTAACCAAGATCACCGAGATGTTTTGTTTGTAGCCTATACAGTATACCGGTAGTTTCCAGGGACTTACAGCTCCAATTTGTGCTCTATCTTTCTGTAATCTTCCAGATTAATACTACAACAACATCCATACATACATGTAGACTTCATATTTTTAACAATAGCATGACATGTTTATTTGAGCTAAATGATTTTTTATGCTTTTCGATTTACTTTAACAAAACTACATTGTATGATTCAGCTGAACACCAACCATAACACAGAATTAGTTTGGTTTTTTTCGTCTGCAATTTTTTGTGAAAAAAAATCATAATAAGATTTTTGATCTAATGCACTCCCACAGGATACTGTCCTGGAGATGACACATGTATTTTTACATGAACAGGTGACAACTGAAGGTGTATCCAAGATGTCTGTATCTGACTATAACTGTTAGTGTGATACAAACATTCTAGAACAAATTTCCCACAAAACAAGATGAATGTCTTCAGGTTTTATGAACTTTTCCTTTTCTTCACGGATGACAACTATCTCTGTTGTTATAGCTTTCCTTTTACTGTTCTTATGATAGTTCAAGCACACATTTGAGTTCAAATTTCAAATCCAATTTTCGTCCCAGCAAAAGTGGTTACGTCAACAATGCACTGATAAATATATCCAGAATTTGCTTTACGCTTGAACTGCATTGATGATCCTCATTAAAGTACTGCATTCCCAGTCTTGCAATGGAATGCCAACAGTCATTAAGACACCACTGCAAATATATATTCTTCTTTGGAAATATACTTCATTCACAAACATCCTGGTATATTCACTTCATTAACAATGCCAAACTCTATGTAATGATATTATGCAGAGACAGAAATTCAATACACTTTAAAGATCAGGTAACATGTGCAGGTCTAGGATTATTAGTGGCGAGCATTAGAAGAGACTGCTCAGTAGTACATGTGTTGTCTCCCTTTAATCGTTTTCTGTTTCTTTCCTCATTGTAGTGTATGTACCACATGAATGACATACTTTTGTAACAATTAAACACCTTTAGTGTTGATGTACTCTAGTCCTTTGCACGATTTGTCGAATTCTTTAACAAATATAAGTTGTATCAATTTAAATCAGATTCGTATATGATCACTATGGGGCAAAATAAGTGAATGAGTGATTTTCTATTTATATTGGTTTCGGCAATCTGTCAGCTATAACACCACTGTGTCTCCCAGTTCATCTCAGATCACAGCAGAAGGAGTCACTGTTTAAAACGCAGCTGAAAACCCATCTGTTTGACTCTATTGTCTAGGCTCAAGAGCGTTTTTGAGCGGCATAGCTGGATATTAGCGCTATATATAAATCTTTCTCACCACTTGACGCCACATCTCTGGCTCCAATCTCTGGGTTGAAAGAAAAATACCCAGGACCCGAACCATGATTGCCAAGACTGGCAGATCACTAGGACAACATACTATAGTCAAATTTCAAAAATTTCAAAGCAATAAATATAATTTCTTTTTGACGTGTTCGAATGTTTTGGAAATTAATGATCTATGATAAGGTTAGAATTCAAAATTTTGGGAATTACCACCAAAATATAAGTGAAAATTTTTTAATTATTGCCACCAAAAAATTAGGTGAAAAATTTGAAATTTAGAAAGGTTTGGGTGGTACTCTTTTAGCATAACTACCGTACTGATTTGTGCCCAGTGACCATATATCTGTGGAATCCCGACAGGATTCAAACTCTCAACAGTCAAGACCAATAGAACACTCTACCACTGTGCTATACTGTGCATCTTACATATGCATGGAAATGCATAAAACTGAATGGGACCTAGTTTGAATCTTATTGTGGACTGTGAAGGAATCTGAGTCAACTATTCTTACCATAAATCCAATCTTTTATTGAAAAAATTAGCATACTATTTTAAACAATAACTTTGATTAAGACTTATTGGTTGTTTGTTTGTTGGTTGGCTGGATTTATAGTGGAATTTAACAATCTTTCAGCCATATGCCAACTGTTAGCCAGTTTAGTGCAGGAGAAAAGCCTGCAACACCAGCTGGGAGCGTGATGATTTGATGCGGAGAAAGTATTATGGATGTTTAAGATATTGCTTTAAAGTTTCTCCAATGAGTTGTGTGGGAAGTACTAGAGTTGTGTGGGAAGTACTAGAGTTGACTTGGAGACTCACATCACAACATTAATAATAGAGATATTATGGAAGATGGAAGACTCCAGTTTGACAGAGCAGGTGATCAGGCCATCAGCCTAAATAACATGACCATTTTTCATACCAAACATCACTGACATAAATACTGGACAGATGTAGTCAGATACAATCAATGTAATATCCTATCTTTTATGAAATTTATAATTTAGTTCATAAAATTCTACCTGGAGATTACCTGAGGAGACACGGGCCTCAGTTGAATAAATTTATACTTACTTAAAAGTGCAGGCCTTAGTTGAATAAATTTATAATTACTTAAAAGTGCAGGCCTCAGTTGAATAAATTTATAATTACTTAAAAGTGCAGGCCTCAGTTGAATAAATTTATAATTACTTAAATAATTTCAGAGACTTCAGTAAGTCTACATATGCAGGGCAGTTTTCAGTTATCTAGCACAGATAATGAGTGATTTGGGGTTTTACGTGTTTTTTGGCAATCTTTCAGCCACATCACCATGGTCTCACCAACACCATGTTGGTGTCAGGGCTTCTGTCTCTCCGGGCTCAAAGAGAGGTGCCCGGGCGGGACTCGAACCACAACCGCCAAGGCTGGCAGATTGCTGGGCCGATGCACTAACCACTGCGCCTTCCACTAGCACAGATAGAGGAACATACTTAAGTACAAACACCTGCTCTGCTGTAGGAATGAATGTATATTTGCATTTAGAATTTCACTGAAAGATCAAATTAAGAACTTTATTTCATTATTTCCATTGACCAGGTGAAAGGTCAGGTGTAATGTCCACTCTCTTTGTGACCCAGTTAATGAACCACAAAATACCTAGAACTGCCCACTCTCCAGCCAAGACCCTGTTTTGATAAAAAGGTCAACCCACAGCAAGATATCTACAACAGGTTGATGTGTTTCAAGGTATGCAGACATGGATGAGTGATTTTCAAGGGCGACAGGACAGGTCACGAATGTAGGTCCAAGTTCAGTATAATGGGCATTCTGGCTGGTAGCACGTTAGATATATTTAACACTCTCATATTTATTCTGTGAAAGCTTAAGTAGATAACTTAATGCATTAAACAAGATTAGAAACTCATTGCCTTATCTCCAACAGTTCATAGAGATGTCGTCACTTTGCACATATTCACAGCAGAGTGAAATGATCCCCCTCCCCCCTCTACCTCCCCCTCTACCTCCCCCTCCCCAAACACATTAAGGCAAAGAGCTTTGTTGTCAAGTTGATAAATTACTTCGCTTGTGAGTTTAGAGATCTGGTGCAACAGGTATGTAGTTCAAGTTTTGTACAGTCCTGTACCAATGAAAACATTGTGTATTGCCTTTAGAAGACTGTTACCTCTGGCAGCATATTCAGGGAGTCACAACGCTTGTGAATAGTTTCAGGTGAACGATTACACAATGCTTGTGAGCAGTTTCAGTTGAATGATTACATGTACGCAAACTCTCTGAAAAGCATTCAGAGAAAACTTCAGATCATTCTCCATATCCAGACAACTAACAGATTCCCAGTAATACTCCGTACACTGCAGGTTTCAGCCTAAATCAATACCTCAGACATGGGAGCTTCAACTGACTACCGCCCACACCAGTGTCAGGAGTTCAGCTCAGCAAAGAGCTTCTTGTTGGTACTAGAGTGCTTCACAGTCTATAATAACACCATTGCTCTTCCCTGTCTTTAAGCTTAAACAACAAGATATAATGGACTTTTCCAGTGCCACCTTCATTGTGAACACTAATCATTATGAAGAATGCAACCAAAAGTATTTTGTCCTAAATAGTAGTTAAGTTACACAAACATTAACGGGACATGATCAAAGTTGTATCATGTTAAAAGCATGTCTTTTTTATTCTTCAAGTCATTCTATACCACTCATTGTTTTTCCAATTTGTTTATAACGCCAAGATTTACCCAGATTTATGCAAATAGCAAAATGGATTGCCCAGGATGACTTGCGGCTTTAAATAGATCTCGCATCGACACACAGATTCTGATGATGTCACAACTTGATTCCGGGCCACCACAGTGCATTTGCTACATTATAGAACATAGCGAATGTGCAGTGGGGCCAGATAACTGGGCTGATGATGTCACCAGATTTGTATTTGTGTTTGACTTAAAGGGTACACCAAACGCAAAAACAAGTTGATTTCATTCGAAAGATAATGTTAAAATAAACTTATGTTGAAAA
>JAUELE010262175.1:0-10327 GCA_031471655.1 Diodora aspera | reverse complement strand
CACGTGAACAAATATTTACAAAATGGCTTCTTTTGATGTTTACGACAATGTTGTCATCGACAACAAGGGCTCAGGCACCGTTATATCTGTAGTTCTGATATATGAGAAGGGCAGTTTATTAACTATTTTATAAAACTTTAAAACTGTAGGTCATGTACCCGCATCCCCCACCCAACAAATTCCTCATCGGACAATTACCCCCTGGACAAGTATCCCTCCCCTTAGTGTCTAAACGGAGTTAAAACGTATAAACAAATACAGGACAGGTATAAACAGTTGTACGTTAACAACTCATACTCTTCGCAAATAGGCAAAGCCAATAATGTTGTTTTGTTTATCAAAAGGGGTGTGTGAAATGTCCACTTTTGCAACAAGACGGTGGGGAGGGGGCAAACGGTCGGACCATTTTCTTTGAGGCCATCGATCGGGGTAGACAGGGGTGGAGTACGAAAACTCAATCAAGCAAGAACTATATTGAGATTTTTCACACTCAATGTAAGCAATGTATATTATTTATTTAACACAGAATGCACTGAACACTTTTGGTGTGTCATTTTGCCAGGAGACCAAAATATATCTAACTTTAGGCGAACATACTTGTACAGGTTTTAAGATGTATATTTAAATTTCGAAGTAAATGTACTTATCTTTTGTAGATTTCTTAAAGACTTGTTTTTACTTTTTCAAATTTCGGCCCTTATTTTCGCTTACCTGCTGGAAGCGCCAGTACAATCACAAGTAGCCGATACATGGTTCTGGTCTTGTCAGATGTGTGTAGATCTCCGCGGCTGATGAGAAGAAGATAAAACGCACGTACTTTTATACTTCAGACATCTTTATCTAACGGGAGGGAATCTGACCCGACAACAGACCCTCATGGACCGTGTACACTTCCATTTTAATAAATTATATCTTCTGTGCATTGGATTCCCTTGATAAGCAGATTCAAACATATGTTTGTGTTTGTTTCTCGAAGCAAGCCAGGCATTTGGTTCTTGCAGATTTCACCGTGAGTGCAGGCGACGTAGAGAAGATGAAATGTGGCATGTGAACATGAAGGAATTGTTGACTTTTGTGAAGTGAAAGTGGTTTTAACTTTAAAAAATGGAGGTCAATGTCTGTGGGTATTCCTGTGGAGGGTTCAGTTTAAGTTCAGTTTAGAGGCGGATCAAGTATCTTTAAAAGTGGAGTGTGGATGTCGTTGTCACTTCGAGAGGGGCCGGGGCGGCTGTTTTAGTGCACCTGTATATACATTTCAAAATAGAGTGCATGAATTCTAGTTTAGTGACTGTACATTTCGGCTGTGACGGGTACTCGATAACGGGTCGGGTACGTTTGGACAAGCGTCCGTTTTCAAGGAAACGAGTACCCGAAAAGGGGAGATAACTGTTAACTCGATTTCACACTTTCAATTTCAAACCAGAAGATGGATGAAAAACGGCCCACTGTATGGTCGCATTTTGACCTTGACGCTTCATAACACAAAACAAAATGCCGCCACGAGGTAAACTCACTATTGAGGTACTTTACTACCTTCAGTTTCAGTAATGAGAATTGAAAGAATCACTTTAAAATTCGTTGAAAAAAAAAATTCAAAATATACAGTTGACAGTTTTGCAAATTGCAAATTGCAATTTAGTTTGTACTTTGATTCTGCCTAGACAGAGTTGTGTTTATTGTCAAAGTCTCCAGAACTCCAAACGA
The DNA here is from genome assembly GCA_031471655.1 of Diodora aspera. Taxonomy (NCBI): domain Eukaryota; kingdom Metazoa; phylum Mollusca; class Gastropoda; order Lepetellida; family Fissurellidae; genus Diodora; species Diodora aspera. The sequence continues at coordinate 8,623 of JAUELE010262175.1, read as the reverse complement.
TATGGGGATGCCTCACAGTTCTACATAGTGCTCTATTACCTCTGTTACAATCAAACGATAGCTAATTTATTATGCCGTGACGTGAAACTTCAATATGGTGTACGAAAACACCAGCTAAGGCTAGCGTAGCAATACTAGCAATATCGTCTCTGCATCTTCAGTGTTTTTACGGGTACTCGAGTCCGATTCGGGTTTGAACACACGGGTACTCGAGTCCAGTTTTTCTACCCGGTCAAAGCCCTAAGAGATACCTTGCTACATTAAATATTGCATTCTTCCACTGGTCATAGGGAAGCTGCCCTAACGGTGTACTTTCACCCCCACAAAAGTCATCCAGTATACAGTCCTCTTCACTGGATTCAAACTCAGCGCTTTTCTCAACGTCAAGAATGTCAGTGATATATTCGAACAGTTCTGTTCTTTGCTTCAGAGTTTTGATACATGAGAAGATTACATGTTTATCTCTATCATTTGCTAATGTGCCAAATGCACACTCATGCGACCGTCTCTGACGGCACGACAAAGACACAAGAAGTGATAAATGCTTAAAATAACCAGGATTGTCCCGAACAAGTATCCAAAGCTTGTGTGTTCTAATACCTCGAAAACTGAGCCGCGCACAGGATAGATTGTCTTTTTTCTCTCAAAGCAGTTAGCAGTCTGTTATTTTCAGTATCCAGAATAGCGTTACTAAGAATTGTCTTCCATACGTATGAATTTGGGAATAACCCCGTTTCAATGTATCTTTCTATTTAAGCACACACTGTATAATTTGTTCAACAATTGAATTTCTAAGAAAGATTTTTTCCTTGCAGACTTTTATCAGTTCAGCACAGAACAAGGAAATATATTACAACTCATGCTACACAGTTTTCCCAATAAAAGTAGAGTGCTTTTGTCAATGTAGGATTCTACAGTGGCCAGGTTCATGCAAGCGCATGTAATGAGAGTCGGCGAATCATGAGCAAGTCCCTGTATTTGGCGGCAGAATCGCCTCTGTACAACTTCGATGGAATCCAAATCTCGTCTTTCAAGGAAAGATCACCAATTTTCACATGCAAAAAGTGCAGAGGTTAGTATCACGCACTGCCACACTTTTGCGCTTACAATAGGGCTAAGTCCATCAAAACGTAGTCCTAGTTTGTGGTTCTGGCCAATAGATGTTCGCATCTTATCGCATACTCGTTCCGCTCTTAGTCTGGAGGGGTTTTTAGATGTAAAGATAACTCCAGCATATACAACCGTCTTTGTTACCGGAACAGCCGCCTTACCAATATTAAAGCTTTTATTTTCTGGTACATTTCTTTTCTTGGTAAATATCAGACTTTGTCTTTTGCCTATATTGTATATATTTTAATTTCCATAATGTTCCTAATGTGTCGCAACGTCCAGACATTTCTGAAGACTTGTCGGACTGGTTGCAAATAGTGTAGTGTCATCAGCCAGTAAGAGCCCTGGAATGTGTATGTTATACACTTTGACACCACACTCGGATGCCTCAAGTTCATGGATCAGTCCATCATTAAAGACTAAGAAAAGCCAAGCAGACAGGACGCGGCCTTGGCCAACTCCTTGTTGTACACGAAATGAATGTGACGTATGACCTGCATATGATACACATGATTGCATGTTAAGGTACATGTTCCTGAGTATTCTCCAAGCTTTTCCTCGAACACCCAGTTGGTGTACTTTTAAGAAAAGTCCACCTAGCCACACCCGGTCGAACGCTTTCTCGTTATCCAAACAGGCACAATAAATTACAGAATCGGATTCGATGAAGTGATTGACGACCTCAGACAGTGTCAAAAACAGCCATTTGAGCACCGAGGTTCTTTCTGAACCCCATTTGCATGGAGTGAGGGAACTGAGGATTGGTGGTTCTCAGGTAGTCATTCACACGTTTACTGTTTTCGAATTACTTTCCAATTGCAGATGTGAGTGTGATGCCCCTGTAGCTTGATGGATCATCCTTTGATTTGCCCTTTCCTTTGTGGATAGGTAGTATATATCCCAAGCTGAATGTATTAGGGATGTATTCACACTTGATTATCAGATTGAAAAGATTACACAGATGCTGAACAAGACTTCGTACTGCGTACTTCAAGTGTTCATTTGTTATTCCATCTGGTCCACCAGCTTTTCCAGATTTCAAAATCTTTATGTGCAAATATACTTCCTCTGGCATGACAGCATCAGTCAGTAAATGATCGACCTCACTGTAGGATTGCTGGGAGAGATTTATGACATCGTTCATCACAGACTTAAAGTGAGATGCACTGAAGGAACAGTCTTCGTTTGTTGAAGATAGAGTCTCATAGTATTTTTCAAACAAATTACATACATCAGCTGGTTCTGTTACCCTCTTACTGGACTATTTCAATTTGTCGGTAGATCTGTGAGGTCTTTTGTGTTTTCTTGAGAGTTTATAAAACTCTTTAATGTCCATCCCCGAGTTAAGTATAATATCGTTAAGCCGGGTTTTCTCATAGTCCCGTTTAATGTTTCTGAAGTTTCTTCTAAAAAGTCGTTTCAAGTTCTTATATTTTCTATAGGAATCACAATCACTTTGCATAGGTCTACCTTCTCATTTCCTTGTGTGACTCCTTCAGGCTACCACTGGACCAGTACGGTTTTAGATATGGACGGTAGTGTGCAAATGGTATGGCTGCAAGGACAGCTTGTGTCAATGTTTCAGTTATAACCTGTGTGTAAGTGTCTATAAAGTTCCGAGGAGACTCTTCACAAGGCACATCACTTCCGATTGATTTGTTTTAGAGAACGTTTTCACACTCATACCTATATAGAAACTTCTCATCCACACTTGCTGCTTGCCATTTTAGAGTCCCCGTTGGTTTTGTAACTGAGGAGACTGAATGATTAAATCTAAGAACTGCAGTAATGGGATAGTGATCTGATATTTCATATGGTACGTTGTATTATATATGTGATTCAATAACCGCAACATCTGTGTGATCAGAAACCAGCACATAGTCAATGATACTTTTGGAACTCTTGTCTTTTGACCTAAATGTGAAGTTGTTCGGTGTTGTAGGTATGGCACTTCTGAGTCCTCTATCACTGACATGCCTGTAGAGAGCACATGCTCGTCGACTCCATCTGTGTCGATGATGGAGTCGGATTTCTGCATTAAAGTGACCTAGAATCATCGTAAGTCCACACTGTCAGTACACATCACATAATTCTAGTAAGTTATATAACGTTTCTAGGTAGATAGCGTCGAGTTGATTTGTTGAAGGCATGTGTACTCCAAGAATGAAGACTGGTTCACCTGTTATTTGATGGAGTGCAGCACCTACAACACAGTCACTCTCCATTTCTAGATCTGTGACCTGATACTCATTAGATTGTTTAATCATAAGAGCAAGACCTCCACTGCATCGGAAACAATTTGTTCTATCCCTTTGTGTCTGAGATATGATATGGAACGCAGGATCAATCATATCTAAGAACTGAATGTTGGACTCATTCAGCCAATGTTCCGACATAAATATTCCAGGTAAGCCCATTAAGAAGAAGCAACGCTAATAAGACATACACGGACTTATAAAACATACCTGATGTATTCATTATTAGTAGAGGTTGTTGTCTTCCCTTTTATTATAAGGTCTCCACTTTCTGAATCTGACGTCTGAAGGCCAGAAGCCATCAGTTATACGGTCACAATGTCCAGAATCTATGTTGACCTTCATAGTATATGGGGCATATATCCTTTTATTTTTCGCAGTAGCCTTATGCAAATAACATGAACTCCTCGTGTCCTTGCCCAGTTAATCACAGCATCTCTCACAATTTCAAATGGTTGATCGGCTCGCACATTAGAGAGGACATATCTCTTTGTTTTATATCTTGTCACGCCTTGGAAGGCTTGGTTACTGTCACATATGACATCAATTTTATTGGTCTGATCTGTCGCACTGACATACTGAGTCGTTTGGTTAACATTTTGCATAATTTTTCGCTGTAGTGTATAATCATGAGTTTGACGATCAGTATGATTGGATCTTTTGTCACTCGAACGTGCCACGGCGTCACAGTTTGAGCGATTCTCCGTTTCTTCCTCTGAATCTTTCTCTGTACCCCTGTTGGGTGTAGTGGCCCTGTTGCTATTACAGCTTGTTAGTTGTGACCATTCATCGGATTTATATGATCTCCCATCTGACAAAGGAGAAGCTGATTCTCTCGTTCCCGTGTGCTGTACATTGTCTTTGTTAGTGCCATTGCTGGGTGACGATTTGAGCTTTTCCGCGTATGACAGTTTTGCCCTGTTTTCCGTAACGTCTACTTTACCTTCAATACAATCTACTTTTCTTTTCAGGATGTGTAGTTTTCTGAAAAGATCAGTTATCATATCTTTATTGAATTTTGTTCACCTTTTGGGATGGCCCAAAATTGTCGAAAAGGTGACTCATTTTGCAATTGGAAGTCCACCTTTTGGCACCTTTCATTAGTCAAAAGGCTTCCTTACACATTTTGACATTGTAAAAAGTTCTAAAAATGCCATATTGCTATTTTTATTACTACCAAAGGATTCCGTTATAAGACCTGACATAATTTATTTGCACAAAAGCTTTCGAAATATCACCTTGCATCTTTATTAGGTCTTTTGTGCAGTTGTGAAATGTTATCTTGCATCTTTCTTAATTGTACTTGAAGTTGTAAAAGCACATTCTTTAGAACCAAGATGCAACTACTTTTCAGTGAACCATATATTCACGAGGCGTGATGACATAGCGCATTATATCTAATGACAAAGCACACTCTTTAGAAGCAGGAGGTACATATTTTGAGTGAACCATATATTCACGAAGCGTGGTGACATACATGTACTTTGTGTGCGTTGTTGAATATTTGTCAGTGTTTCATTCTAATTTCTAGTTTAACTGATGGGGCAAATGACAACGTGAATTGTGATACATGTATTTGTATATCAAAAGTAAATTGCATTATATTAGATATACTGTATGTATTTGCAAACACACTTTATACCTGTCGTACCTGTTATATCACAAAATATATAAATACATGATCTAGCTGTGCAATAAATTAACACAACCCTTACACAGGGAGTAATGTCTTCTGTATCCTGAGACATGGCATTTGAGTTGTTACATGAATTCATGTATACACAATCACCCGTTTGTTAATAAATCACATGTATGCGACTGTCACCAGTAGAAACAAGAAAACCACATGGCTAAAGGACACGGCGTTGGCTCCCAGAGAAGGAAAGAAATGGTCCTCCTGATCGATGACCACCCAGAAACCATGTGAATGATGTTTATCATTGATTGAAATATACTCTTTAAAAAAAATAGGGGATATTAAAATTGCAAGGTCAATAACAAACTAATGATAATATTAATGAGGAACATCTCTGCCAAAAAGTCCGATAGGTGGCAGCACGGCAAACAAGAGATCCACAGAGTGATCTCCTTTGACAATACTCGCGGTCAACAAAACCGCTTTCTGTATGCGGTGCCTCTGTGCAAGCAAAAAGGGGCCACACATTTCTAAAACACCTCATTCTGAGACGAAAATAGATACTTGCAATCAGGAGTGACATGTGGAGCCTATCCCCGTATTGATCAAACCTACATGTATGACCCTATTTATATGTACTTTATAGGTCTATTGTCTATTGGGTAAGCTTAAATGTACTAGTTAACAATGAATCCACTTGCACAATAGAGTTAACATGAACAAAAATTAACAGTGATTTAATTTTAGTTTGTCATGACTAAACAGTTTGTTCTTTGTGGGCTGTGCATGCTGATTGGAAATAAATACATTAGACATAGTTTTCCCCCCACCTGGTTTTGATAAATAAATTAAGACTTATCAACATCAAACTATATCCTTTAATAAATACTAGATCCATTAAGAAGAAATCGAACTTCAGTATTTCCCTTCATTCTTGTAGCTGACAGAAATATGATATTCTTAAGTGGCCCATACACTTTCAATATGATTGTTAATATTATTGGAACAATAATATTGATAATTTTTATTGTGTCCACCAATTGTTCAATATTATTGATTAATATTTCGTTAATTTGAGAGCCGTCTGTCAACGCGATCAGATGGATCCGTGTATTGCTGTTGCTTTGGCATGTTAGACTGATGAAACGAACGTCAGAAAAAGAAGAAAATGGTCATAACAATGGTTTCTTAACAGAAAAAAATATGGACATATGGAATTATTGAAGGAGCTGAGTGAGAATGAGCCAATGGATTATAAAAATTGTCTCCGAATGGATGAAACTGCTTTCAATGAACTTCTGGAACTACTTATTCCATATGTTCAAAATAAAAAAAACACTTCTAAGAGAACCAGTATCTCCAATGGAACGCCTGTCTATTACTCTTCGTTTCCTTGCAACAAGAAACTCTTGTGAAGATCTGAAGTTCATCAGCGCCATTTCACCACAGACAATTGGACGTATATTGATGGAAATATGTGAGACAAGCATCATTTGTCTCAAAGCTTGTATAAAGGTAAATACTACATGTATTGTTTTGATTCTTTATTATCACAAAGTGCACGAATTAAAGAACGTAAAACAGAATAGTGGTGATAGGTACATAAGCAATATCATCTTAAAGACATCTTTGCTTGGAAATGCTTAACACAAAAAATAAAAAAATGAAATTGTTCCACTCCGGTAATAAGTCAGTTTTGTATCGACTTCATGATAGTCCAAAGCAACATTAACTCAACCCTGGAAATTTGAAAAATACTGTGCGATTTGTGACTGGCTTGAATCTTGCACTGTTTGCAAGGTTTGATAATTCGTATCTGAGCATGTGCTCTGGCTTAAAAAGCTGTAGGGTGTGCTTGATCGAGTAATCTGAGCTACTTGAGTTGGCACATTTATCTGTGCAGTGTTCCCATTCTTCCTTCAAACAGAATATCATTGATAGCCTTCTTTAGGTATAGCTGCTGTTGTGTGTCCATCCGAGAAAATTCATGTGCCCAGGTTTTTGTCAGATTAACATTATCATCTTCAGGTTCTGTCAGCTTTTTGCAGGTAAGAGATATGAGCTCATCGCGTTGACTGTCCTTTGCGACTTTCTTTCGCTTCCATGTAGGTGTAGCACTTGGTCCTGGAGGACCACCTCATGAGCATTCTCCACGTCTGCTGTGACAGTCTGAAAGTAAAATAAAGAAATGTGAAACATCACAATATTCCTAATTTAGCGTGTCTGTTTAACTGTCTGTTTTTCTATTTACAGTTTCCGAGTACACCCGAAGAGGATCTATGGAACTTCCCTAACTGTCTTGGCGCAATTGATGGCAAGCATGTTTCTATGAAGAAGCCACCTGCATCTGGATCATTTTACTACAACTACAAAGGCCTTTTTTAGTACCAACCTAATGGCAATTGTCAATGCTAGATATGAATTTTGGATGGTTGATGTTGGAGTGAACGGAAGAGTTTCTGATGGTGGTGTAATCAACCTCACTCCATTTGGCAGGATGTTGGCTAAAAAGGAATTAGCATTACCAGAACCTAAGGCATTACATGAGGATGATGCTGTAAAAATGCCTTATCTATTCATTGCTGATGATGCTTTTGCAATGTCTGAAAATCTATTGAAAGCTTACTTTGGAATTGAAGGGCAACTAGGTCTGGAAAAGAGGATGTTCAATTATCAGTTGAGTCGTGCCAGAAGAGTTGTAGAAAACGCATTTGGAATACTGGCTTCGCGGTTTGGGGGTTTTCAGAGACAGGTGAGTGTTTCACCAGAGAAAATGGGAACAATAACACTGGCATGTTGTTATTTACATAATTTCTTGAGAAGAAAGTCTTGAAACTACCTGGTTCGTGGAACTGTTGATTGGGGAGATGGAAACCGTGAGATTCACGAAGGAGATTAGCGTGCATCTCAGATAGAATTTGAGAGATTGCAAAGTACACACTGTATACATCCGAGTGTTAGAGCAAAGGCAACAAGGGATCTTTCAACAGTTATTTCAACAGTAAAAGCTCAGTGTCATGGCAAATTGATCATGTTTCATAACAAGTTTTTGAAGAGAACAATATATGGAAATCGTGAATAGATTAAGGGTTAAAATAATATTACCTTAAAAGCTGATTACTTGCATTTTGATTGAAACAACTCACCCTTTGATTTTCTTGGGTCATCTAAAGACATGGTACATCTGGAATCAGATGCAGTCTCCTGGTCCTGGAGGAACAGCATGGCATAATAGTACCATAGAGCAGGACAATGAACATCATCTTCTCCAGCCCCTGACTTTTGTGAATCTTTCACCTTCCTCAGTTTCTTTCTAAAATCTGTACGCAGAACATTGAACTTCTTTTTAATATCATCCTTTGTTGCATTTGGAAAATATTCACGATATTTCAATAAAAACTTATCATATGCCAAATCCTTCTTTGTTCTGTTGCTGTAGTCATCACTCTTGACCTTCCATAAGGCTGGGAGCTCCCTATAGAGATCACTACACTCTAAAAGGAATTTTCTCTCTTCTTCTTTGCTTTGAGAGGACATGTTCTCCCTTCGAAATTTGTACTCAAATTGAAATATTGATCAATAATTTTCAAACGTCCACCTATGACACAATATTATTGTGAAA
>JAUELE010262174.1:0-18698 GCA_031471655.1 Diodora aspera | reverse complement strand
CTACAGCTGCCCCACATCAACCAAGAAATAAGAGAGAGAGAGAGAGAGAGAGAGAGAGAGAGAGAATTATATATATTCAGTAGATTACTTTGATACTGTTTCAGTTTATACTTTTGTTTACAGTTCTCTAAATTCATGCATTTCTTTATACTACATGTATCTTCCTTTCCTTCTTTGCACTTGGTAATTAAAAAGTATCTACTCTATCGTTTTATTACGCAGAAAACACATCTCAAATATGTGTAACCTATTAATCTCCTACAATAAAATGCACCTAGAGACAATCATAAAAATACTCATGATCACAAAACCTAAATAATCAGATTCATTCATTCATTCATTCATTTCATCACCCAATGACTGATCAATATTTTCTTAATTACATAAGGTACATAAAATGTAGTAATCGTTTTATCCCAAATCCGCGCATCTTCAGTCAGAGGTGTAAATGTGGTTATAAAACTGAGCACAACCTGAAGATTCTATGTTAGGATATTCACTATATAGGCACACCACATTCAAGCAGGCGCAGAACCAGTTGGATATTTGCATAATTAAACAGCACACTCAAGAAACAGGTATCACCTTACCGAACAATTAATGTAGAGGTGACGAGGGTTCTGAATTGGTGCCCTTGAAGTGTTATTAATATAAGCCAGTTTCAACTCTAATTTTATTCAGTATCAAAATGCTTGTCTTAAAACATTTATGAGAATTCATTATTTAAATAGTTTTTAGCATAGGTTTATCTATATCAACCCAAGTCAGCTCGATTTGACTCTGAATAAGTTATTGGCCGAAAGTTAAACACACGCAAATATTGCGAGTACTGAACCCAGATTTGCTTGTATAGACTTTCTGACCACTGCACTATAAACTGATTTAAAGGATTTTAGTGAGTTTTTTTGCTTTTAACGCGACTTTCAATCGTTTAGTTGTCGAATCATGATGTTACCTGCGCCATCTCGATGACACCTCGAAAGGAACACCCAGTCAAACAAAATATTTGCAAGGGGTTATTTTCGCAATAACGGATTCCTGTTTCATTCAGTATGCTTACCGTTTTCGATCTCCCGCCCTTAAAGATATGTACCTATGCAGGATTTGACCCCCGAACACCTGGCAGGTCTCAGGACCGACACGCTAAACGCGGTGCTATCTCGCGCCCACGAAAGTAGAATGTGTCAGTGAGAAGACATCCTAGTCATCATATATCACCAAGCATTCGACGTCATAGAACGATTTAGTGTTTCACTGATAGTCCTGCTCCGTGATATGGAATTTGTATAGGGCCAGTAGAGTAAGTCAGTCCAGCTATAATAGGTATATCGAGACAGCGCATGGTGTACTGTAGAAGATTCTTGAAGAAACATGCAGGAAATAGACAAATAGTTCATTGGCTAACTTTTAGTCTAGATTTCCCTCACTGCACCTTCTTTTAAATTATGATTAGGCTGCAACAGCCAACAATTTGACTGCAATTATCAGTGTATTTAGTTTATTTCCTCTTTGATTGAGATATACCCGGTCCCATTCTCGAAATCCAGGCTATTTGTGACTTGCTCAAACCTTCGTCAAACGAAACGAAGTTAGCAAGAGACGTAAATGTCCCAAAACTTCACCGAGTGTTGGGAGAGACGCGCCACGTTATTGGGAACAGGCTATCGCTGTAGACTCATTACTGAATGGTCAAAACGTAAAGTCACAATGACGTAGAGACAATAGTTCGTCATAGAAATGAATCCAGGGTATTTGGCGAAGGCATTGACCAAGACACAAATACCTTGGATATTAATGTAATCAATAAAGATGGTCATTAGAATGAAAGTAGGTTATAACTGGTCACACAATTGCATCATGCCCATAAAATGTTTAACAGTGTAAAAGAACTAAACGGTATGATGCATCAGCATATGGACACCGAAGACAAGGAAGTACAACAATCTCGAAAATTTTAACCACATCACGGCTCTCTTAAAAGAAAGAAGTTTGGAGGTCTCTGCTAAATCCATCGTCAGGCAATAGTATGGCATAATAAAACCCCGATGATGTACCAATATATTTGTGTATCAAGTTTGAGGGTCACATTTCAAGGTTGAAATGTCTCCAGTTGTACTTGTTTATACAGTGTGACGCCTTCCTCCGCTCATACCAAACTTAATCTGTTTTTGCAGGTGCGTGAGGTAGGCTATGGGAAGGATCAACGAAGACATGGAAGACAAACAAGAAGACAGCACGGATATACCCCTGAAAGGTATGTTATTTATTGGATGGAAGTGGACTGCTGACTAGCAAGTTTCCAAACTAAAACAGCCTGTATCTGTGCCCACTACTAAGTTTACTGATTCTACCTGTGTGTTCTTGCTTCATTGCAAGAAAAGCATCTTCACTTGCTCTCTAACATACATTGATTTATAAATAAAGGCATTTTATGAAATGCATGAAATAAATGCACCAGAGACTGTCATGGTTGTTTTAGAGTTACTTTCTTTTACTGGTTTGAGGACGTGGAAGAACTTTATGAATAAAATTACCAAGAGGCGATGTTTTGCCACTTGTGGAGATTCAGAGAAGTGGTTTAATAGAGGATATATAGATTTAATTACTGCAATGTAATGTAATGTAATACTCTAACGGAATCAATGAATAATGAAAATATATAAGCTTATTGTATTTCTTCATCTTCTCAACTGTGGATTTACCTACTACGTAGCTGATACTAGTTACTCGTCAGCTGCTAGAACGTTTTCGGGGGTTCAACTTCGTGCAATCTTTCAGAGATAACTCCATCTTATGAAACTTAAAGTTAAAAAACTTTTTAAGAACTGATAGAGAGTGACAGCAACATACCTCTAGTGAGTCGCCTTCTGCGACAAACATTAGGCTCTGGCAGCTCTGCAGAAAGATTTACAATCAGAATCAACGGGTACCCATTTACGAGCTGCATGAACTGAAGCAACTGTAGAGGAGCTATTTGCTATAGGAAGCACTCAGCTGCATAATTTGGGTTGGTGTCACCAAGTGTGGTATATCATTGTGTCACCCAGTGCGGTACTTCATGGCGTCATCAAATGCGGTAGTTCTTGGTGTCACCCAGTGCCGTAACTCATGGCGTCATCCAATGCGGTAGCTCTTGGTGTCACCCAGTGCCGTAACTCATGGTGTCACCCTTCCCCTACCCGATGGATCTCCTCCCGTACAAGATCATAGGCAATATATATGTAGTTATGGTTTTTGTACTAATGTTATTAGTATAATGGTATGTGTAAGCAGGGTTAACGGAAAATGTTTTACAGGAATATTTTATAAACTTTCTACTGAAACACTGCACAAACATTTTATAGACAATCATTTTGGTGTCACCCCTCTGATGGTGTCACCAAGTGACGCAGAGCACCCTCCCAGTGACGCCATTTGAAACTGTACTTCACTGGATCACTGTCTACATTTTGTTGGATTCACATAAACTGACAGACAAAATAGAGTACATATCTAGTAATTATTTTGGAAATACACAGGTAAGGAGACTAGTAAGCTGCCATACTGTTGCAAAGTACCTTCTTCCTTTTTGTGTCATCAAAACGCCAGAGGCAATGTTTATTTCTGTAGTGTTCTTTAATTTACCCAAATCCGAATTTTATGGTTTTGCACGTGCATTTAAAGCATGAGCACTGTTAAAGTCAGTGGTCAGGATCTGTTATTATTCATAACGAAAAGGAACGCATACGATATGCCAAGATTATCAGCTTCACAGTGAGAGAGGGCCGTCTTAAGAAGGCAGATGGGGTCTTCTAACAGCTACTTTGTACACTAGTTTTGTTTTGCCCGCCAGACCATAATCACATTAACAAATGAATCAATGCCAGAAGTGGAAGACCAGGGTTTTGCATTCCTTGCGAAGACCGTTACCTCCGTGTTCTTCCTTTACCAAACTTGTCGGCTCTACCTGTTTATGGCTGAAGGTAAGATAAAGGTTCACCAACGTAGAGATAAACGCTGCATCCGAGGTTGCATTCAAGATTTCCACCCATTAACGTCGTCAGCATCATGGCTTAAGGAGACATTTGTGGGAAACAGAAGACTCCGTTGGTAACCACACCAGGCAATCTCACATCTCGGTAGTGAGGGATGACATATTGCGGCATGCAAAAACAACCACAGGACCCACCATGGATTCTTAAACCGACAAAACTCTCACGTACTGCCATGACCCTCACTTCAACCCTATCGGACTTAATGGGGACCATCTTGAGAGCCAACTTGTGAAATCAAACCATTTGCAACAGATGGAATGGGTTCTTTATGAAGAGTGGAGGAGGATCTCCAATTATGTCAGACGCATGACGTTTTCGATGAGACAATCCAATAATAGCGCGCATCAATGGCAGTGATGGTTATTCCAGATATTGAGTTGTCTTATTCCTATGCTGTTGACCAACAAGTGTACTTGAACGAATGCCTGGTCTTTTTTTAAAGTTTTTTTTGGAATGTTTCATACCCCTCAGCACTTTGTAGGAAACTCACTGCGTTTGTACTGCAGACACAGAGCTGTAATTTGGCTTGAATCCTTCCTTCACATCGGCTCTTCATAACATTTATTGTTGTCTTCCGTTTTGTTGTTGCCGTCAGTTTATGTATATTAGTTTATATTAAGTAACCACATGAGTCAGTCGTCTTCCATTGCCCTTTGAGCTCTGTTGATGGATTTGTTTTATTTTAGTTTATTGTGATTGTTGGGTTACATCCAGAGCTGGTGCAGTGGGGGGGGGGGGGGTGGAGATAGCAATATCGTCGGGGAATAGTTCGGAGAAAATGTGTGTATTTTATTGTGTTATTTGAAAATGGGTGTATTTGTCGGGGATTTCAGGCCTCTTATCGAGGACCTCGGTTCCCAGGTCGGGGAATTCCTGGCACCACTCCTGGTTCCATCTATTTCTTCCTTTTGTTATCAACCCATTGCTTAATCTGGTTACTTATTTGTATTTTGTTTTCATCATGATGTCAACATATTTAAAGCAGATTAAAACGAGGTTAATTCACGTCGGAACTAAATGTGCATTTCCGTTGTTGAAGATGAATCTTAATTAGAGTGGCATGTGTGTGCATACTCTGTCAGGAGATAACCAGTGATACCAGACTTGAATGTCAAAGAGTGTGCATTAACTGCATGCACTTACTGACGCCTCTGTCCTTATTTGTAAGCCGTGTTGATGCATTGCTTACATTTGATCTACTGTAACACGAAAACAGGTGACACTGTACACACACGGTTTATATATAGCATTCAGTACGTTCGGTATACTTTGATGTTAGCCTTTAGGTTTTTGAAGAGAATTATTTGAAAACAGTAAATATTTGCATATCATGAGAGTGCTTTCCCCTGTAATTTACCAAGTGTTGTTTATAAACCACATTTATAAAACCGCCATATTCAATAATACCCTCTTTTCACTTCTGGGATTTCAGGTTGTTGTTGAAAATCCAAATTATTTAAATAGACTGTTAGATTGTGCAATTGCTTGGATACATGCCACTAAAGTAGTAGTTTTCTTTATTTTCGTTATGCCATTCGTTTGTAGCCGGTTATATGTAGCGTCAAACTTCACTGTCATCACACCAGAATAGAATGGTTTGCTGAGAAAGCTTTAAGCGATAAAAAGAATAAATACTATTTTAACAGTAAGTTCAAGGCTGTTTATGCCATTCATTTTTTTGGGAAGAGTCGTTTACAATCTCAGGTCGAGGCTTTGTCAGCCTCGTTCTCATTTCTCTTGACTCCTACACAAGTTTGATAATTACTGCCTGATTTTGGAAACCGACGCCTGCTACGTAATTGGTTTTGCTTAAGTCTGGGTTTCAGATTTAATCAACTGAAGAAATGAAGCCGGCTGTTTTCTTGACAGCCAGAGATTTGTTGAGAAAACATTCTGCTCCATATTTAATTTTGAGTCAAGGTCAAATCTGGCGGGTTTGGTTGCTTAGATATAGAGAACTTAATAGGAATAAAATTCCAGATATTTATGCATTTATGCTTATTTTGTTAAGTTGTGGAGCTGTGGGCAGCTCAGAAAGGGCTTGCTAATCGTTTTTTACCACATGGACACAGGCATGAACCTGTTAAAGTTTGTTCGGTACTTGGGGTGGTCTGTTAACATGTAGCAGGCGCCGTGACACTGCGATATGTGAAGCTGTAGCAGGAACCATAGGCCACTCTAAATATTAATGCATATACTGCTATAGCCTTGTTTTCGTTGTCATGTCAAAGATTATGCATATTGGACCTTATACATAACCTTTAACATGACAACGGGATATAGGTGCATGTGGATAAATATTAAGAGTCATCTATGGCACTGTAATCTATGAACCTGTTGTTAGCAATTGGACGGGGTTATCTTCTACCACGTGAGAGAGGAGTCTGTTAACCTTTGTTTAACACATGGACAGTGATCTGTTAACCTGCAGCTGGTCAGTGATCCTTAAACACATGTGGTTGGCATATGGAGAGAGGAATCTGTTAACCTTTGTTCAGCACATGGACAATGATCTGTTAACTTGCAGTTGACCATTGTACACGGTGATCTTTAAACAGTGGTTGGCATATGGAGAGAGGAATTTGTTAACCTTTGTTCAGCACATGGACAATGATCTATTAACTTGCAGTTGATAATTGTTCACGGTGGTCTTTAAACATGTGGTCGGCATATGGAGAGAGGAATTTGTTAACCTTTGTTAAGCATATGGGTCGTGAAATTAACCTGTAGTTGTCACTGTGGCACTGATATCCGTAAACTTGTTGTTGGCACAGATGCAGTAATGTGTTAACCTGCAGCTGGTACAGGCGCTGTAATCTGTACATCTGGTTGGCAGTGGCATATAGAGAAGGACCTTTTAACCTCTAGTTACCACGGGGAATAGTGATCTGTTAACATGCAGTATGCCACTGCGCATGACATCCGTTAACTCGTAGTTGCCCATTGGACACGTGATCTGTTAACCTGTAGTTGCCCATTGGACATCTAATCTGTTAACTGGTAGTTGACTATTAGTCATGGTGGTCTGTTTACCTGTATTTGGCTATTAAGCACTGTGATCTGTTAAACTGTAAGTGACCACTGGTCATGACGATCTGTTAAACTGTAAATGCCCACTGGACACGTGACTTATTAACCTGTCGTTGTCCATTGGATACATGTTCTGTTAACTTTTAGTTGTCCATTGGGCATGTGCTCTGTAGTTGGCCATTGGGCATGATGATCTATTAACCTGAGTTGGCTATTGGTCAGGGTGATGTGTTTACCTTTAGCTGTACAGCGGGCATGATGATCTGTTAACCGGTAGTTGTCCGGTTGCCCCTTGTTTTGTTAACCTTTGATTGTTTATTGGGCATGGCGATTTGTTAACCTGTAGTTATCTATTGGACATGGTGATCTCTTAACCTGTAGTTGTCTTTAGGGCATGGTGAACTGTGCACTTGTAGTTGAACACTGGACATGACAGTTTGTTAACATGTTAGTAACTATTGGGCACTATGATCTGGACACCTGTGGTTGCTCATTTGGCACTATGGTTGCACACCTATAGCTGGTCATCGGGCATGTGATGAGCGCACATGTAGCTGGTCACTGAGCACTATAATCTGCACACCTTTAGTTGGTCATTTTGCAATGTGATATGCATACCTATAGCTGTGCACTGTACACTGTGATCTTCACACCTTTAGTTGGTCATTGAGCACTATAATCTGCACACCTGTAGTTGGTCATTGAGCACTGTGATCTGCACACCTATAATTGGTCATTGGGCAGTGTGATCTGCCCACCTGTAGTTGGTGTACGGATACAGAAATTTGGTAATCTCTGCGTAGCACGTAGACCCGGCAGGGCTTAATATTTGTTCAACACACCGCAATAGTGATCCTTTAACCCGTGGTTAGCTCATCTGAAAGGTAATATAATATATTGTAGTTGGGATTGTTTCATCACACTGTTCAGTTTACTTATTTGGTGAAGGCATTGTTGATAGATATATGAAACCGAAACGGGAAAGATGTTTCAAAGTGACAGCCGAAAAGGTGCAGCTCACGCTTCCAATGCTATACGAAGAACGTTTTCAGGGTTATTTTCAAGAAGGACTTTATAGATACAAAAAATATACGTGGAAGTGATCTGGAGAACAGCATCGGGACACGTTGATACTCTTCTACTGGACACACTATTATTTTTATCTTTCTTCTTCTTTTTCTTCTCCTTTTTTTCTTGACAGCCACGTTATTTAGCAATCATTCAAGAATCAGAAATAAGTTTAAATTAATTTTTATTGTGTTTAAGTACATAATCAACTACTTTGTAGTCCACTTGGTTATTTCTGTAGGGTATCTGTGCGTATCTTCCATATTTAAATAAAAATCCCACACCTCGTGCTGCACTTTGCACTATTTGCCTAGTCACTTGAGCGGCGAATGTCGAGACCTTAAGAAAACAGGGGTCGGAGCGAAGTGACGGCTTTTCTCGTTCATCACCATACGAGAATGCTCCAGATAAACACGCTTTCAATCCAGTCTCTTTATTCGTAGCCATTGGCAATTGATCTCTGGTCCAGCAGATTGGCGAATCATGTTATGCGGTTATCGCTGCCTGTCTACATTCACTTAATAGCACTCATTGGCAACATACGGGATTATAGTCAAATACAATTAATAATGGACGATAGCATCATTAAGTCATTACGTGCCTGCCAGTGGCCATTTTGATCACTTTGAGGGAGTGATGGTCCTTTTCTAGGAGCCTCGTGATGGCGAATTGCCATTCTCAAGGTACTAACACGGGGCGACAAAGGCGGCCTGTGTTGGAAGGAGTAATGGTGGTCTCTCAAGATCGTTTTGTATGAAGTTACGGCGCTCGCTCGTCATCGTGTAATTATGGTGTTATTAAAGGGACGTTGTGTTGTGGAAAATAAATCAGCCACAGTCACACAGAGTGCATGAAAGAACCAGTAAGAAATACAAAGTGCAGATAATGGATTTGTGTCCGTTATTTGTAATGAATTTAACTTTTTTAGATGTATTGTATTGTTTCAATTTATCGAATACTCCATAAATGGATGAATGACTACATGAATGAAAAAATGAATGCATAAATAAATAGAAATATTTGAAATATGTAAATGAGTGTATGTATTAATGAATGCAAGAAGATATAATTGGGTTGGATACTGCCGGAGAGCAGTGGACAGTTTGTTTCGTAACGTGCAGAACTGAACAATGCCGAGTTCGACGTTGTAGTTGCAGCTAACATGAAACGTGAATCTAACATGAAATCTTAAATATATATTAATTCAATTTAATTCAACCTTAAGAAGGTAACCATCAATGATGTTACAGCCAAAATTTCATCCTGATTTCTCAATAACATCTTGCAATTGGTGATAATTAAAACCTTCTGATACCCCTCGTACATACATACACATATGTACACGTACATACCACCTAACTTCCACATAAACATTCCACTCTAATGTCATTTGCGTTGCTCTTCGAGACCTCTCGTTTGTATACACAATTCCGTTGTTGTATCTCATCGTTAACTCTAGGGTATCCCCTCCACATGAACATCAGCGTTATCAGATTCACATTGAGTGTAAATAACCAACCACATTAGCTTTGAAACTAACTAGCCAGATTATTGCTGACTTCATTTGTGTAACCGACCTTTCCCCGCAAAGTGACAGCACCAATTTGTATCACTTACTGGCGTGTGAAGTAGGTTGTACCTACAATGTTTCGGCCTGGTGAAGCTGGAGGTATGTAACTGTCCTTGTTGCCAATGTTGTGCACGTTACTTTAAACTGTATTTGTAAAGGAATATAACCTTCTTAAGTTATACTGGAGATTGATTTTACCTCCGAATAAACGTCTTGCCTTATTTATTTGTGGTTTATTAAGATGTTGTGAAATAATTGTTGTTTGGTACAAATATCTAACTGTCATAGTTGATAAAGTTAAGTATGTTAAGTTATACTAACGTTCTCTTTCATTTCTGACTTAACAGCTTACTTGACCTAGCTATTTGTTGTTTAAAAAGACAATGTGAAAGAATTGGTGTTTTGGAGCAAATATGTAACTCTCATACATGTACGTGCCAAAGTTAAGCATTGTACGTGGTAATGGAGTTATCTCTCTTCCGACATAACCTCTCACTTGATTCATTTGTCGTTTATCAAGATATTGTGAAACAAAAGTTGTTGGTAGCAAATATCTAATTATCCTAGTTGCCAAAGTTAAGCATGTGCCCTTATACTGAACTTCACTTTCATCTCCGACTTAACATCTTACCTGAATTTACTTATTGTTCATCAAGATAATGTGAAAGAATTGTTGTTTTGTAGCAAATATCAAATACGTAAATGTACGGTACGTTACTTTCAAGTTTTATTTGTAAATGAGTCACGCCTTTTAAGTTCGAGTTGAAGCTACATTCACCCCCAACTTAACTTCGTTCCTGAATAATTTGTTATTTGTCAAGATAATGTGAAATAATTGTTTAAGTCCAACTGTCCGAATTGTCAAAGTTATTTTCAAGTGTATCTGTAAAGGAATCACGCCTTAATTCGTTATTTATGAAAGTTATTTACTTGTCTCTTTACTTCTTACCTTATTCATTTATTGTTTATAAAGATATGCTTTTCATTTGAAATGATATGTTTGGTAATAAAAGTAATATGTAACAGTTCTAGTAAACAAAGGTAAGCATGTTGAGGGAAGGTCGTTCAAAGCACAATTGAAAATGAAAGAAATCTGTACACGTTATTAAAAATGTTAATTATACTGTGGATTTATATTTGTCGTTTCTCAATAAAGTATTTGAATTTGAAATACGTGTTTTTGCAGCTAATATTCTACTGCCCTAGCTGTCAGAACTAAGTAAGTTTAAGTAAATTACTTCAAAGCAAACATTAAACTGAATGAAACCATATTGTAGTACGTTGAAGTGAATTACTTCAAAGGAAAATTTAAACTGAATAATGAAACATTGCATTTAGTTGAAGTAAACTACTTTAAAACGAACTTTAAATTGAATGAAGCCATATTGTAGTACGTTGAAGTGAATTACTTCAAAGCAAATTTTAAATTGAATAAAATAATATTGCATTTTGATGAAGTAAGTTACTTCAAAGTAAACTTTAAGTTGAATGAAACCGTACTGCAGTACGTTTGAATACATTATTTGAAATCAAGCTTTGTAATGACTGAAACCATATTGCTGTATTAAATAAATGTATATATTTTCAATTTGAAACATTACACTTTTTAAATTTGTGTTTAGTCAAGATATTACTTGAATTTAAAATTAGTTTGATTTTCTATATCTAAGTATGCAAGTGTCCTAATTTGGAAAGCTAATCAACTGAAAGCAAGTGTTATTTAAAGTAGGGAAAGAACTGAACATTTTTTTTCTGAATTGAAAACTCAAAAGTTTGTCAAGACATTGCTGTGCAATCATTCCAATATATGCTCAGGGAGCAAGAAACAGTGTTGCTCCTCTAGTAATAAAAGTCTCTTCCTATCTGTGTCCAATACGTGAGATGTTGTTCCATTTCCTATGCCTTGTCTCAGAGTCTTGACAAAAGTCTGTGATAACTCGTTAATATCTAGTTAATTGCGGTGTACGTGTCATTACCTAAACCAACACATTACTTTTCAAACAAGAAGTTGTCAGTCCATAAGAAACTACACTGTTTCTATTTAGCTCTCTCAACTTCTGAAGAATGCCAAGATGCTACTTGAAAATGAATAAAATTGACTTTGTAAAATACGCGACTCTCTTACAACTCTGTAAGGTCGCATGAAGTTCAGACCGATATGTCTTTTACCTCCAACGCGATACCTCTTTCAGGTGGAATAAACTAACAAGAATCTCGACTTCCTGGGAAATACACAAGCAACAATACCCGTATGGTCATATAAATATTTCTCTTACCTCCTGCCGGGTAGCTCTTTACAGTAGAGTGTGCAGGGACAACCCCCAACGGGAAGCAGTACAGATAGGACATCACTGTTTTAATGAGAGGCAATATCTTGGCTTCAGACACAGTGTATATACTGAGTCTGTTTGCAAACATGTGTATTGGCACTTAGAGTGAAGGTTGACTCTTACTTGGATCTCAGTGACCAAGACAAATTCTTCACATCATAATACATAATACCCAAGACTTACGTTCCTTAAAGCTATCAAGACGTACATTCCTCACGTTTTTAAAAAATCTGAATTCATTACGTTATATAGGAATCAGAATATTTATATTCATTATGTTATATAGGAATCAGAAGATTTATGTTGATTACGTTGTACAGGCATCTGAAGATATATATATTCATTATGTTATATAGGAATCAGAAGATTTATATTCATTACGTTGTAGAGGAATCTGAAGATATATGTTCATTATATTATGTAGGAATCAGAAGTGTATATTATGCATTACGTTGTACAAGAATCTGAAAATGTATGTTCATTATGTTGTTCAGGAATCTGAATATTAATCTTCATTACGCTGTAGAGGAATCTGAATATTTATATTCATTATGTTATATTGGAATATGAAGATTTACATTCATTGCGTTGTAGAGGAATCTGAATATTTTTATCCATTACGTTTTATAGAAATCGGAAGATTTATAGTCATCACGTCATACAGGAATCTGAAGATTTATATTCATTACATTATATAGAAATCTGAAGATTTATATTCGTGAAGTTGTACAGGAATCTGAAGGTTTTTTTTTTATTGATTACGTTGTACAGGAATCAGCAGATATATATTCAATGCGTTATCGAGAAATCTGAAGACATACATTCATTACATTATATAGAAATCTGAAGATTTATATTCGTTGAGTTGTACAGGAATCTGAAGATTGTTTTATTGATTACGTTGTACAGGAAACAGCAGATATATATTCAATACGTTATCGAGAAACCTGAAGACTGACATTCATTACATTATATAGGAATCTGAAGATTTATATTCATTACGTATACAGAAATCTGAAGGCTCACTTACACTGAACTATATAGGAATCTAAAAACTGTAATACATGTAGTTATGCCATACAGATGTATGAAGAATTATAATCGGATGAGTTGTACTCATTACATTTCACAGGCATCTGCAGAATTGTATTTCTTCACGATGAAGAAATATATTCATTGCACTATCCAGAACTCTGAAAATTTATATTCACTTACCCTGTGCAAGATTACGTTGTATTCATTACAGTGTCTGCAGAATGATATTCATTACGTTAAACGAGAATCTGAAGATTTAACTTTATTACAATATACAGGAATTAAACAAATTCTATTCATTATTATATAAGATAGAGGGGTTCTAAGACTTGGGATCCTTACAAAAATCTAGATCAGAGTTTCTGAACGTTTCTTTGCTTTATGTCGCTCTTGTGGGGTTTATATTTCATTTCTGGCCGAATGATGCGTTTTTACTTAAACTCAATTTACCATCAGTGTATTTTTAAAGTTACATATTAGTATTACATGCTTTGCTGCGCTTGACCACAACGCAATGTAGTGTCTCCTGCTTGGAATTGTATGTACATGTCTAGAATCATTTTAGCTTATTAAGCTCTGATCTTAACCTCAGATAAGTCGATATATCTAGTACTTTGCCCAAATGAACTCGCTCACCTCAATGCAAATACTTGATTGCTGCTGCAGCTGCTACTTTATGTGATGACGTCACGAGTTTTTGTGCTCATCGTTATAGAAACAGTTGATGACTACTATGACATCTAATTTAAATGTTTGAATTATTCATGGTAAGGAAATCGAGACTTAATGATACCTCTGTAGGTCTCTTTAAAGAAGAGTCTGCTACGGCCAAATTGATTTCCACTTTTTACTGGGCGAGATAAAATTTTCTCACTTTGAATGTGTTGTGAAGAGGATTTTTAACCAATGTTGATATAATTACGCTGAAAAAAAATAGCCAATCAAAGAAACTGAGATCGTTAAGTCAGACGTTTTATAATATCTTTCTTTTTATGACCCACAATGTTCGTCGTGATGGCCATTTTGTTGTAAACAGATCATCTGCAAAAAAGACACGAATTTATGGAATTGGTCAACAGAATTTCCGTTGTAATATTTCAGTTGACTTATTGTTTAGAGTTGACATATGCTGACAGAACATTCAGAAAAGCCGGTCCAGTTCTGTGGAATTCACTTCCATCTGGCATAAGAAACTGTGACAAGTTGAGCACATTTAGATCCCAGCTACAGACCCATCTATTCACACAAGCTTATGACTGAGAGCACTTTTGAGCACATACGTGGAAAGGGCGCTATACGAATGTCCAGTTTATTATTTATTATTAGTAGTAAATAGTGATGTACTTCTTCAACAGTTTTATGACTTCAACTTACTTAGTGAGGTTTCATTCTGACGATATGGCGGAGCGATACAATCTCCAACGACGACGAAGACGACGACGACTAATTTTGTCGAAGCTTCAAGCACAAAATTACACTGAACATTTAATCTTGAATTCAGTTGTTGCATAGCTTGTTACTCGCTCTCCTTTGTGAATGTTTCTTGCGCCAGAGGGGGTAGGGGGCAGTCGGGGAAATGTTTCTGAGAAAATGTGTGTATTTTACTGTATTATTTCACAATGAGTGTATTTGTCCCAACTCCACCCCATACCTCACGTAGAGAATTCCTGGCACCACAACTGTTGAGAAAGATGATTCATAATTAATAACAACTACATGTACCTAATAATGAATATAGAATGAATTCAGATATACTAGTACATCTCAGGTTTAAAAGCAGCCAATTTTGAAAATCCTTAAATTTTCGCCAGGATGATCAACTTTCCACTAAAAATAGTTTGAACGTCGTCGCAATTAATATTTTAAAACTGATTTTTAGTTAATACTGAAGCAATGTAACCACGTCACTAGGGAGTTGCAGGGGATGCGGGCCGCCCCAGATGACACCGTCAGAGTGACCGGGTGACACCGTGAGAGTGACGGGGTGACACCGTGAGAGTGACCGGGTAACACCGTCAAATAGTTGTGCTGTGTTTCAGCAGACATCTATTATTAAGGCGGTGCATATGATATCATAATTTAAAGACGTAATTGTGATATGTAAGAATTACGATGTTTGAGTAAAACTAGTATAAACAAACCCCTAAGGATCCGTGTTGTCTTGTACGGGAGGAGTTCCGAGGGGTGGGTGGTGGTGGTGTGGGGGGGGGGGGGGTGGAAGGATGACACCAACTCTAGTGTCACCACTATGTGACTGCAACTTATGATATATAATCAGCTGCAAGAAATCATAATTTATTGTTATTGGAACGTTTTGAAATATTTTACAGTGTGGTTGAACTGTAACCATAAGGTTGTAATTATTATTTCATTGTCAGTCCAGTTATATTCATGCAAAGTAAATATGGTATCATTTATGTCAGTTTGCTAAACATCGATAAAACATTTCTTTTAACTTTTTTAAAACAGCAGAATAATATACATTGCAAAAGCTAAACTTTAATTAAAATAGGTTGCAACTTGCTGCAACAGATCTGCAATAATCTGAAGATGTCAGGTTAAAACATATTTGCAGTTGTTCACTTTTCGTAGTACAGACATTGTGTTTGACACTCTTTTGGACTCTAGTTCCAAACAATGAGTTTGATTTGATTTGATTTAAACATATTTTATTCACAAAGTGAAAAGGATTGAGCGTAAGTGACTACAACTTAGTATGCCCTCTCCCACACAGTATTTACATGGCATGATATATACAACCAAGTACAGTGACAGAACAATAAACGCTTAGAGCAGAAAAAGACAATTAACTGAATCTGGTACTCTGACGAATGTATTGCTGTACAGTCAAAAATATCTGTTGATTCTGTAAATGTGCTTAAAACTGAAAAGTAAAGTTTCATTACCCTTCTCATTTCAGAGAAACCCATTGGGAACTCTGTGGCCACAGAAAACACGTATATGATGGAGTCCCACGGGGGCATGGTGAAGCCGGAGGTCAAGGAGGAAGAAGAGGAAAGAGAGACGTGGGCCAAAAAGATTGACTTTTTGTTATCAGTTGTTGGTTTTGCTGTGGACCTGGCCAATGTGTGGCGTTTTCCATACTTGTGCTACAAGAATGGCGGAGGTAAGGGAGACAACCCAGTTGATGAAAGATATCATGTTTTAGGGGTGTCCGGTGTTATGAAAAATTAACATGCAAAATGACTAATTCTCAGCATATTTCACGAGTTTTCGTAATAGTTTGTGGGTTGGTTTGCTGCTAACATAGCCACAAAACATTAGAAAGCGAGTTAAAGGGGGCACGTGCCCCATGTGCCCCCCCCCCCCCCTGGATCCGGGCATGAGAACCGTTCATAATCTCTGTGCCATGATTACGACGAACACGTGGTTGTGGTTATATAGTTTTGCTTACAGCTGACACCTTACAAAGACGTTAAATAGAAATGACGCGGCGCAGATAACATTTCCTATACATTGTCTCACAACAAAACGGATAATATTCGTTAGCAGGAAGTAAGTTAACGCGCATGACAATAATTACTTGATACATCTCGTTAGGTCGAGTGACGTATTGTTGTCATAAAGTATTGTGAGATCAAGCTTACAATCTTGTATAGCAAGTTGACATTTGCCGGAGCGGCGAGTCAACTCATGTCACACACAGTATAATCTTACTAATCAAAGTCGTAATCCGGGGTTGATGTGTGGGATTTGGCGCTACGTGTAGATTAGATCCTCCAAGAATCTTCCAATCTCTAGGTAACGAGTCATAACCCGATGTCGGCCTGAGATGATTAGTATGGGCATTGGCCAGTGAAGAGCTGACCAAACACTGTCCGTGGATGGCGAGTCAACAGAACTGACCCGATGTGAGCGCGCGACACTAAATGTGTTTACTTTCCGGAAAATAGCGCGATCAAGTGCAGTCAACCAGCCGGGCTATACCAGGCAATAGCTGCAAGAAACGCCATTAAACAAACGGGCTGTATCAATACATTCAGTTTGCCATTGTATCACCGTGTTCAGCGACGCTAGTGGAATGGTTTTATGCAGGAACACACACAAAAGAAAACTTAGTTGAGATGGAAGAGAATGAAATATAGCCAAACGTTGCAACTCTCCATCAGGCAATCTTGACTAATTAACACACTACAGAAATCGATGTCTCCCTTCCCTTTAAGAGATCGTATGAGGTGAAAGGTTACACAGCTATCATCAATAATATTTGGATTGTTCATAAGTCTTAAAAGCACGAAACCCATAGTACATAATCTTTATGTTCACTACGTTGCCAGACGGACGCTCGTTACGTTGGTACTCGGCGTGTTTTGTACATAAAAACACCATAACCGTCTTGCAGCAAACATTGAAACCATGTTGTTGGAATGAGGCATCAGTTCAGACGGTTTATCGGGAAACTGAAACTCCTTTACATGTAGGAGACCTTAACATTTTGGACTCTTTTAGTCATATGATGTAGAAGAGTAAAGTTGAGATGATGGCAATATTTCAGCCACAACGCAAGGGGATGGGCAAGGCGCACACCGATGGAAGAGAGTTGACAGAAATCGATAGAGGAGTGAAAGCATAAGCAAGCATTACGTTACTGGGTCCTAATTATGTCTGGGTGATACCGTGTCACTCACAGGAAAGCGCAACAGGGTACATGTAGCCGAGGTCAACTCTGTAAAAAAGGTTTGTCACAAAACAATTGCTTGTGATACTCCCTATTTCTGGTTTCTTACAGACACATGTAAAATAGGGTCATGCCAATAAAGGTTGTCACCCCCACTCCAACCCCCACCCCCACCCCCACACATTTTTCACATGTGATAGAAACTTTGTCAAAAAAGCGCATGACGCCGAGTCAAAGGGAATACATTTAATAACTGCCACAATGCTCATTCTAATACCATCAACTGACAATATAAAACAGGGCAATGCAATGCTTGGGGCATGAATCACGTGATATCCAGAAACACGCATGTCAAAATCTGCAAAAGTCACACATGTAAATTCAACACTTTGAGCAACAAAGACTGCGGGGAAGTACCCATGCATTAACACATCACTGATAGAATAATCCAGTGTATCTTGGACATCAGCTGGTTACACGCTCCCCTACTAGATGCACTCAAGTCGACTAGGTTTACCGGACTGGGGTCAATCTTCCTTATTTGACGGTCCAGGTGATTCCCAGTATGCTCTTATTGAGGTTTGTGTGACCATGTGAGCCTGTCCACATTCTGCCGGACCACAAAATCGTCTTCTGCTCTTGTATGATGTGGACCATCCACGAAATCCAGGCTACTACTATTAACTCCTGCCCCCATCCGTCAAATAGCCTGGACCCACTTCTATTCATGACGATCGTTTTGCGACAATGGAAAGTCCCAAAATTCTAAATATAGACATTCAATGAGATGTCACATAACTGCACGGGAAGTAACGCTTGATAAATTTAAATACATAACGTCTTTACCTTAAAAGTCAGCTTATTTTACGTCGCTTTTTGCCTCCCGAAGGGTGGCTATATCGGCGACGAATAACATCTTTACTTTGCCGAGTGTTAGGAGAGACGCGCCACATGATTGGACGCCAGCTTTTGCTATAGAAGCTTCACTGATT
>JAUELE010262163.1:0-10327 GCA_031471655.1 Diodora aspera | reverse complement strand
TGGACACGTGTGCTTGTACGTGTATCTAGGTGTGTCGACATTAGCCTTGACTGACATATGTATAACACGTATGTCCATACCTATTCATCTGGACACGTGTGCTTGTACGTGTATCTAGGTGTGTCGACATTAGCCTTGACTGACATATGTATAACACGTATGTCCAGAGGACAGGGAGGAGGAGTCATACACGTCTTGTAATTGTTTGTCTGTGTGTATTTACAACTATACATGTATACACACCATAGTCGTGTAACTCATTATAATAGTGTAATTAAATGTATAAAAAATAATTTACGATGCGAGCACTTCTTAAAGCCTATGTCAATGTCAAATAAAAAATATTAACATCGTAATTTGAAACTACACGTCACTTACGCAGTCACATGTTTCTATGTATTCTTTCTTACCTGCCATGACCTATATCAGATCAGGTCAGATTATATATTTTATTGTATCTCTTAATGGAGCAAGAGGCATCATATTTTACATACTCATCAAGACATGGTAATAATAACTCACTTCATTCAAGTCACTTTACAACAGAAGCCATTAAGATGCGATATTAATTTATGAAACCGTACTGTTTAATGTCATGTTATGCTTCCCCCTTGTCCTTCATAACATGATGATTCTCATCACACGAGTAAACAGTCGCGATGCTTTTGGAGCAGCATGTGTTTTATAGAAGATTGGTAACTACAAAGGAACAAACCGCGCTCATAGATTACAACATCATGTCCCATGGGTCACACTGATCCTTCATCATCAATGTCTGTGGCTTCATGTCGTGCTTATCAATTGCCAACACTGTATTTCACTGAAATGTCGCCACACTCACTGATAATAATTTGTCTTTGAGTGCCCAGTACAACCAAACGTGGCCCAGCAATCTCACCACCTGCGGCCATAGGCATTCTTGTGACACCTAGGTCCCATACTAGTACATCAATATCGACACCACCAGTAATTATATATGGTGATGATACAACTCGGATACCAAGTGTGCGTGTTTTCAATTATTGTTTATTTATTTATAACATTATACTTACGAGGATACATTCAGCTGGTAACTCGCCTATCTATCATTTTCCACGCACGCACTCACACATACATACATACATACATACTCTGGCGAATTAGATGTACAAAGCTGATCATATATTCTGTCAGATCCGTCAGTTTCATACCAGACTGTATAATGCGGTTTCAAAGACGATGTTTGAATTCGAACGAGGGAAAATGTCAATAAATATTACATCCTATCAACAAATGCCACGCTTCACGGATATCCAAAAGACACATCTCGAGGTACACTAAACACTTGCACTTTTTACACGATGAGTTGTTTTGTATCTATCACGTTCAGTTTCAATGCATGCACCATACGTTGTGTGCTGAATCACGTAAAGAGTTTATAACATGCAGTTTTCTGTATTCTGTTAACAAAATTATAATTAAACTGACATTCAAAGCGTTTTCCTTCGACAGGTCTGTAACAATTGTGGTGTGAGTTTCAGTGTTTATTTCCTCAGTGAGTCATTACCCAGGTATTTTACGGCAAGCTGACATCTAGGTGACTACCACACAGGTAAACGACGCTCGGACGATCTGAGGGACTGGCTCATTACCCGGAGCAAATGCATTGGGCGTACGGGGGAGGAGAGAGCACTGAACCTCTAAACTAAATTTCCTATGTTACTTTGAAAATTAATTTGGTTACGCTTTATTATTCATTTGAATGGTATATTCTAATTTCGGCACAATCTGGGCCATTGCTCATTGACGCTTGGAATTGGACTAAATGTTCTAACAATGCTCCATTCCTATTTCTGACTGAAAGGAAATAGAGTATTCGATCCCCACTATCAAAGTTAGCCGCTGAGATGTAATTTAACAGTGCATTAAACATCTTGAAAAACATTATATCTGGATCGTGGTTATCACAAGATTTGTGATATACCTCTAAAAACATGGACTTGGTAGCTGCAGTTAATTCAGACAACGACTAGCGTCCTGCTTAATGACTAAATCGAGATTTAAAACTATATGTGTGTTTTATGTGTGGATATAGACTTGGGTGTGTATGTCTGTGTTGTGTGTGAGTCTGGTGTTTTGCCTGTAAATTCAATATTATTTCAATACATAAAACTAGTGTTGAAACGTCAGGATGGTTTTGACTGTCAGTATATTTAGCCAGGGGTAACCTGCTGAACTTATATTATGTTGTGTAAACAAATACTTTGATTTATTACGTTTCACTTACGTCATCATTCACTCACATAAATCATTCACTGAAGAAATATATAGTATTCTCTGTGCTTATGTTGCTCGACGTTAACCGCTGTAAATCTTTAATAACAGTTCTATGACACTGGTTCCTGGCGCCCTGGAGGTACTAAAACAATATATGAGATTACACGCACGTATACAGCATGAGCAATTAAACAGAAGTTGTTGCAGATAAGAGATTGTGTTGACATAGCTGATGAACAGCTAAAAGCCAACTTAAATACATTCAGCCATTTCGTGGTAACCGTTTTGTCAGCACCATCTACAGCCTTCTGTATCTTACGACAAAAGTTTCCTGGCATGATCAACCAGGTGTGACTGGGCAGGTATACCGGAAGTGACCAATCCTGTACTTATCGTCTTATTTATGACTGTCAGTTCAGTCTACGCTCACCTGAGCCCTGTTCTACGCTCACCTGGGCCCTGTTCTGCGCACACCTGAGCCCTGTTCCATAAAGCAATGTCAGCCTGGAGTTAATCATAAAGCCTTAAGATCAAGCTTATAATCTGTGCTACACCTGCCATCCAGATGTACCAAGCAACTTACAAGTCCTAAAACTGTACCCAGACTGTTCTGTGAACCAGAATAATTTAAGCTTTGATTATCTAGCCGAGCCTGGCCTCCACCCAACGCAAGGGTGACAGATTTAAACATGAACGTGCGGAACCTGCATGCCACTGGCACACTGAACTGGCATGCCTTTTATTTGGCAGGAATAGATAATACCTATAATCCCCATATTACTTTACTTACATTTGGAGTAATGTGACAGCAATAAATTGATAGGGCGCATCAAAGAAACGTTTTATTCCACTGGAATGTGGTGAGTGCGCTAATAGAGTGTTGATCATTGTCCGCTGACCCCGGCGACGATCCCCGACACCGGGCTCCAAGTGATGACATCGCAGCCCCGTTTATCTGGGGATTAAAACCGAAAGACCAACGCGGAGCACACGATATATTTATTTGTATTGAGAAACTTATTCTCAAATGGAGAGATATTAGGAATAAATACTGCGGAGGATATACATGGAATGCAGATATGCCCGTGCACAGCTACTTGATCCACTAAGCGAAGACCAACACAGCGATCTATCCACTGCTGAGACCAACTCAGCGGTCTAGATAAAAGATTAAGATGTAAATTGAAATATAAATAAGCAATCAACTCATTCGCTCATTGTCATACACGAACTGTGTATTTTGTCGTTTATTAAATTGTGGAAACAAATTGTCTATTGTGTAATAAAAGTTTTGAAATGTGACTTTTATCATTTCACCATTATATTTAGAATAAAACTGTGATGTATATAAATGATAAGTAATAAAATCAACTAAAGTGTCACTTTTTAAAATATTTATCCTGTCTACATCAATTATAGATGACATTTTAAAACCATGAGTATATTTTATTAAGAAAAAGAAAGATAATTCATCATGATCAGAGATTTATGTCAATTCTTAGTCCTAGGATGTCAGCGAAGACATGGTTTTACACGTGAACTTTAAATGTCATATTTCTTTTCTTGTTGGCAAATGACTGAAATGATAATTTCAAATATCCTTTGTGCAGAGATTCAAATAGCCGTCATCCGGGTCACTTGGGTCCCCTGTCAGTTTATATCAAGTTTTATCTATAGATACCAAGGCACGTCATATCTTTCACACATAAGTTCATATCCAAATTGCAGTGGAATTTCACCAGCCAATAATGTGACTCTCAAGTGGTGTTACATGTCTGTAATGCACATTTTATGATTGCCACAAACAGAGAGATACGTTTAACATCAGTGTTGTTGCACAAACACTTACACGACATGCGCGGTTTGATGTATGTCACATGCATGTTGTCTCTTAAACCCAAGTATGTGCGAATGGTTTGATTGGCATTTTACATGATGAAAAAATGTCACAACCTTTAAGGATGACAACTTCTTTTTGAATGCGACGTTTCGGCATAACTTCCAATGCTATTATCAAGCAAGGCATTCCTTCGCACGTTTGCTGACTGCACGCCTTCAGCTCGAGATTAAACACTTTTATGCAAGTCTAGATTTGATACACAAATGTGGATATGAACCTAACTAGTCCTAGTTCATTTGACAGGGATTTATGGCTACGTAATATACGAAATATTTTCCACGTATTGACTTATAGCAGGGAGTATCAACACACATGATAGGCCTACTCACTGCTTATAGCGACAAGTTAAAAACCTTTGGGAAATAAGTGTAGTCGCTTGTATGAGCTGCTGGGTAAAG
This sequence comes from Diodora aspera, assembly GCA_031471655.1. Lineage (NCBI taxonomy): Eukaryota > Metazoa > Mollusca > Gastropoda > Lepetellida > Fissurellidae > Diodora > Diodora aspera. The sequence continues at coordinate 5,773 of JAUELE010262163.1, read as the reverse complement.
CCCAAGTATATGTTGTCATTTCAAGGTACGAATAATTGTATTCAAATACAACTATAATTAAAAACATTATCTATAAATATACCTTCAAGTTTTAATTTACAAGAAAATATGTTTTTGTTCTAAAACTGAAGAAGTTACAGGTGCATGTGTTTTATGCTGGTGACACACATATATATATATGATTATAATGTCAAATTGATTAATGGTTACCTAAAAAGTACATCATTTTGTTACATTATATGTAAAGCATCTCTGAATGGAAATAGATTGCGGATATCAATTTAAACAACTGAATTGTTTATTTAACTATCCCACTCTTCCACCTGGCCTATCAAACCCCTCCCACGTGGACCTGGTCACAGTTTCTGTATCCTACAGTTAACACACAATAACAGTTTTATATGACGAGTGTTTGAACAACAGAAATTATCTCATGAGAGACGATAGGAGTTATCTGCCCTCCCGTCCTGTTTCGAAACAAAGCCCGGATGAAGTGTGATGTCAGATTGGAGCCAGTGATCCGTCTTGACAAAAAGATAACATAAAGGACGAGATGACAGTGATGTCTTACTTCCAGATGTCCTATATCAATCACCAGAAGCAGTAAAGTGTAATCTTACTGCCAGATGTCCTATATCAATCACCAGAAGCAGTAAAGTGTAATCTTACTTCCAGATGTCCTATATCAATCACCAGAAGCAGTAAAGTGTAATGTATTATGTGATTCATATTGTTTTTTAATCAATTTTAGCCAGAGGGGAGAGCAATTTGGGTTTACATTTAACATTTTCAGGTTTAACTAACAAGAAGTTAAATAATGATAAATCTCTACATTAAGGGGAAACAGATTTTGTAATGCAATCTAGAAAATGTATTTTTTCGTCTACATTAATTTACTTGTTCAAACTTCTGACATGTATCGAAAGTGTGATTAAACAGGTGCAGGTAGAATGTACATAGTTAGGCGAGTGGATGAAATCAAAACACCCGGCATATTCCGAGCATGTACCACGCCTATCTTACAGCTTTGTATGAAGGGGACAACTATTCATCCGTGGCAATACACGTCATCTTGGTACGTTTCTTTTACCCAGCCGAGCACGTGTCCACACCTCACCTGTTGTCCGAGGGGACCCGATGATACAAAATATTGAACTTTTAAGTTAGCCTCCTGTTTTCAATAGGTATAGCACGTACTTCAATTAATCAAACTACAGAAAGGAGAGCTGTCCTTTTTAAACCTGTTATTCAGTACTTAGAATATGCGCGTCAATTTAAACAACACTTTGTATAACATTATTTTGTGAAGGAAACCAATTATTTTACCCTGACCTTTTGTCCTATAGAAATGAATGTAAAGACTATATAAGATGCATCACCTTTATTACGGTCTAAAATAAGTGCACCTGTTGATATTGTAACATCCAAATCATGCTCCTCGTTTAACCTTGAGTGACTGTCTGTTTGCCAGGCTCTTTGACTATATGTTAAAGGATGATGAAGAAAATCATTAAAGTATCTCAGAATTAATATACAAATATAGGGGTTTAGTTCTCGTCTTACACACTACACACCTCCCGTGGCCCTTCAAAGGCTGAATGTTTGAATAAAAATGATTGATCATTTGGAGTGATCATTACGAAGGAACCTGCCGACAAAGATTCTACATCAGTCTTAGTGCACACAATAGGAGTAACGCTTCCTTTCCGAGTTACAAAACGACTTCATTTTAAGAGGTTTTTCAATATTTGCTCCTAGAGGAAGCAGGATCTAATCATTAAACCAAATAAGATTACAGGGCAAAGAAATATGGGAGCAAATGGTGTTGAGATTGGGATTCTTTTTTTTTTTCATTCAGGATGCAGTGAGTGCATGGAATGAATAATGTAGTGATCACGTCAAAGCAGCGATGGTGTAATGCTATTTAGTTTAAGGGGGAAATAACATACCTGACATATCTATGTACTTGAGGTAAAGGTGAATTTGTGTACAGTTTTTAAGTGTATATTTACCCACTCTCCGCGTGATATAAGCCTATAAGTGTGTGTACACATAACAGTCAACGACTGCCTTTGGTGTAAAATATTACCGCAAATATGAGCGAGAGTGACAAGTAGTTTGAAGTAAGCCCACAGTGTGCCAGTTTTTGTATGCAAATCCTCAAACATCTGTACTTGTTTAGCTAATGTACCAAGCGCTTATTAAGACATTGGTCACATTAGCCATGATATAAAGGATAACAAAGAAGCGACCATTTAATTGTTTGGAGAGGGGGCTGGACCCGTACATTTTCTCTTGCAAACTATGTTTATACATACATACATACATACATACATACATATAGAGCTGATATCCATCCAAGTGTTGTCCAAAAGCGCTGTTGTGCTTGAGAAATATGAAAAATAACATCACCGATTATAAAAGAAGTTAGTTTTCAACACACATTTGAATGACTCTCGGATACTTGCCGACAAACAATTTAAAAAAAAATGTTGTTATGTATCATGAAAATGGCGTGCCGCCCTTGGGGCCCAAACATTGCAATTAACCTCAATCTCCTCCTTATAATTACATTTCATATTTCTGTATTTACATGAAAAAAAATTCACATACCCATGAATATAAATTATAATTATTACTATACGTTTGTTTTTCTATGTAATCACAGGAATATTAAATAATTATAGTTAGATGGGGAGATTAGGGCGCAAAAATGTTTTCATGACACATTATATAATTATATAAACTGAAAAATAAATAAATGTATGTCTCTGCAATCTATTTATTTGTTACACTTGACTTATGCACTCTCTATATGCCCCCCCCCCCCCCCCCAATATGACTGTTACCTATTGATATGTTTTACCCAAGAGGGAAAGTACATAACTGTCCATTTATCTGAACTACCTTTTCAAAATAACAATCAAAATTAGCATTCACATATTTCATCTCCATTTTCAGATGTAAATTTAAACGAAATTTTAGGCCAATATTACCCAGGAACCATAACATCATTGTTTAACTGTTCAATATGTTTTTACAAATTCTGAAACAACACGTCATCGTTGGTTTTTAGTAAACCGCTACAACTTGACGACACTATAGTAAAACCGAAAGCAGGCATTTGTTGCCGAGCCACACCAAACAAAGGTGTAGTTCATGATCGAATATGATGCGTGGGTCCTTTCCCAGCGAGGAAATACAAACTGGTTTAACTAAATAAACCCATTTAGATTGATCTCATTTCGTATTTTGGTATTTCTATGACGATATGACGAAACACGACCAGTGAATCGTTTGTGCAGGTGGACGCGTTGAATTAGTCACACCTTGTCGCGTTGTCAAGACTCCATATACTCGATAGTTGATCACATCCAGGTGTAGTCCACCTGAAAACAATTGTCTTAATGATTTACAACAGGTACGCTTAAGACGTGGTTTATTTTGCCTCTCGACTAGTCCCCATAAACGTGACCTGGCCGGCCCCCAAGAGCAAGTATACACCTTGGAGGTCCCTGGTGTTATAACGTTACAAACTGGAACCGAGTAATAACTAAATGTTTTCTAGACTGAGAACCTTTCGGAAAGAGAACAACATTAACATATACATGTACTTAAGTTTTGTATTGTTAAACTGTTATAAAGAACGACAATTTGTATTCACGAAATGACTGATGCACAATACCTTGCTAACCAATGGATAAAATGGCCAGTTGGTTTCCAGGTAGATCGTTGGCTATATTCATCCGTGTTCTTTTCAACATTTTAGGTTTCAAATTTATTATTTTCAATAATGTGACTTTTTGAGGAACTAGAATTTGTGTTGGTGCATTTGGGTGAATCCGAAATTGTTCGTCGTGGACTGCGATGAATACCAGGGTGGCTCTACAAACTTGAGCCTGGTAATAACAGAAGTAAATTACATCATGCTCCCTGTCAATACCGAAGGGTTGCCTGGATATTATAGTTAAGTTAACAATTCGGTTTGGTGACAATGTATCATTCATTTAACATCTCAATACTCTGCCATAGACATACGTGTTACCTACCAGGAGATAGGGAATAATAAATACAAATAACCAAGTTCTGACAGTGAATGGTTAATGTGATTAGTTGACGAAATCATTAATGGCGAGTTTTGTACCTTAAAGGAGAGGTCGTAGAAAATGTACATACTTCTCTTCTCTATACTAGTACACAAAAAGAACAGTTGAGTTGATCCCAGGTGAACCGCTTAAAGTAGAGTTTAACACTTAAAAGGTGTCATTTCGGCAACTCTGGAACACATAAGTCATAACAAGGCGCCAAACAATTCAAGTTTGCTTTCAAGTTTCCAGTTTCTTTCCATCAAGCTCAGGGTTGTCGTAACTGCATTTCAACAAGTAGTTGTTAAACGCAACAGAAGAAAACTTACATAGGGCAAGGCATTCTTTGTAGTTGAAGCTATGCATTAGTGATACATCCACCTGTTAGACACATACCTGTCACACAGTACCTGTAATGACTGAGGGCTACAAGGCATTTGCATTTGGTACGGGAGAAAACTAAATGCTTCTTCGTTCTTGGTACTGTTCTACAGAATGATGTTTCATGCATCACAAAAGTATTCCATGACTATTGATTACTAAACTGAATCGATGAAGGAACGACATATAAATGCACCAGAAATACAAAGTGTGAAATATTCATTACAAATACTATACTCAATACCATGTACGTTGATCAGGACAAAAAGGCTATCGCTAGTTTAGCACTTCTGTCTACCACACTCCGGGCTGTAGTACTCTATTGTCGATTGGATGCTCGGGATCTGTCTGAAGGAACCAAACACACGGGGTGTTGTGCTCGTAACCTGTTACCAAACACACGGGATGTTGTGCTCGTAACCTGTTAGCTGCACCTTGAGCAGACCAAACACACGGGGTGTTCGACTCGTAACCTGTTGCCAAACACACGGGGTGTTGTACCCGTAGCCTGTTACCAAACACACGGGGTGTTGTGCTCGTAACCTGTTACCAAACACACGGGGTGTTGTACTCGTAGCCTGTTACCAAACACACGGTGTGTTGTGCTCGTAACCTGTTAGCTGCTCCTTGAGCAGACCAAAAACACGGGGTGTTGTGCTCGTTTCAAGACTAGCAACTGCAGAGAACAGCTTTTACTCAGTCTTCGAACTAATATGAAATCTGTGACCGGAAGTTTCGTCGCCATCTCTCCTTTAAATTAATTCGGTGTACTCAACGTACATGTAAGTTCGAATTCCTAAAACACACAATTTTACTGATCCAGCGGATCAATACTAATTACAAAAAGAACAACCTATTTCACCTTCACATGTACATTTACATGTATACTTAATTCAATCAATTATACTTCAAAAAAATGTAGGCTGGCGTGTTGCCCTGCTCTCTTGTTGAAGTTATCATCTACTTCTACTTTAATTAACACCTCTCGTATATCAAAGACCTCTACTCCCTCCTAAGTGCGCTGCTAAGTGTCAAGAACTAATATGAAACATCCACCGACGACAGTCACGTGCTGGCGCGGAAGGACATTCTATTGAGGAAGTAATGCGGTACTGGCGCAGGGTTACCAAAATATAACTGCAAGAAGAGTTTCCGTGTTCCGTCCATTAATTCAGGCACTGATCAAACACAAAAGCATGTAAGAGTTTTGTGAACCTTTTGTCTATGTGAAGTCCACTAGTTTTAGTGTGACGCCTTTTTCACCTGTCACTAGTTTAGGGAGCGACGATTTGATTTTTGGGAGGGGG
>JAUELE010262141.1:0-10329 GCA_031471655.1 Diodora aspera | reverse complement strand
CCCCCCCCCCCCCCCCCCCCCCCCCCCCCCCCCCCCCCCCCCCCCCCCCCCCCCCCCCCCCCCCCCCCCCCAAACATTTTTAAAATCAAAATATTGAGGTAGAAGACGGCTGTTCCCAAAGTTATTTTTAAACTGGAAGATTTCTCGTCACAAACATTTTGCCTAAACTGAATTTGATATTGGACGTGTTTAAGGTAACTTGACGTCATGAAATTGATTTAAAACTATTTCCGAGTATTTTCGACTAGAAATGAAATCACTTGATCGATAGGTAGGCACCTGAGCTATTTAGTTTTCCCAATTACGAAAGTGTGTGTTTTTATATTTACAATGCTTTTAACACAGCAGGTGATCCAAATCCATGATTATACTAAACAAACTCGGATAAGCGTTAAAAAACAAAGAAACACAAAATGTTCGTTCGAGATAGCGTAAGATAACAAATAATGCATTTCATTGGGAAAAATGTGAATAAATATTTGAGTCGGGCCATTTGGTCGGTCGGTCGGATAAGACAATTGATAAAAATATGGGCTCACTTGAACTACGGGGTTCCATACTTTATACAGTGGTTTATTGCTTTCACGCCCCTTTCTCTCGGTCTCATTTTGGGTTGTTTTCTGTTTCTATGAAAAGAATACCACGTGGGGTTTCCTCGGAGTGCCGCTGTGCCACTTAGAAGAATAGGGCCCCGGTAACCCGATGATTGGCATACAAGGAAACTAAAATGGAAATATTTTGCTTTGACTTTTTTTCTCTCTATCGATCTCTTGTTTTTTTAATTTACAGGTTTTATTGATCAAGTCTCTGTTGCAATTTGGAGACTCATCCCCAGGGGAGGATGACTTTCATTGTTATAATATTAAAAATAAATATGAAAATGTGTTGCATTGCATCGATACAGAAGAATTATTCATGGACTGGGGACTGATCACCCTTTTTCATAACAGAGATCGATAGTTCAGATAGCTTCACAAAATCCTGACTATCGATCTCTTTTATAATCTTTTTCCTCGGTCTGCACATTGTCATCATGTTGCGTTATGGTTGAAATATTGCCCTTGGGGCGTGAATCGTCATCTTCTCGACTCTTTCTGTGAGGTATGGCTGAAACGTTATCGGTATGCATACATATAAAGTGTAAACTCTTTGCAGCGTCTGTTCAGCTGCTACGTTCGGAGTTCACGTGCCTTACTGTGGAATTTGTTAAAGTTGAATACGTGTTCCCGAGCATGAAATATGTTTGGTGCATTCTGTGTTAATTAAATAACACAAACTGTAGAATAGACATAGTAAAAGTGTTTGCCTGATTAAATAACGCTGTATTTCAATTCTGGGCAGATTGAGACGAATTCACTTTGTACTTCGCTAAAACTCTCCACTGTACCCAGCTCCTCATACCCCTCAAGCTTGTAGGTTAACCGCCGCTGTACTAAACAAATAGTCGGATAAAAATAGTGACACGTACGTCACAGCGTTGTATCGAATGTCTTGCCACGACAGTAATCTGTACAAGAACATTACCCAGACAGTTTGCGAATGATATATGTGAAAAATGAAAGAATGACATTTAAAAGACGTTTGAAAGCAACAGACATTTTATATTTTGTTTATTATTCATGATATGCTCATAATTCAATGCATGTCGTAAGGAAGACCCAAATTTTGACCACATATCCAACTTTAATATTAGAAAGGGCAATAAATTAAAGGAGACTTGATGCGGTCATGATATTTACTTTGTTGGGGCCTTTATTGAACTAGCTCGGATTTACAATACATTGTTTGAATTAAATCTACTGTTGACACGCAAACAATAAGTTTCAAAAATTAGGTAGGCTATCTTGTTTTATCTGACTAATAGAAGTACGAGATGATTCGTTTCGCAAAGTATTGGGTCAGTCCCACGTGGTGAGTTTGAATTTACTCGGGTTATGTTTTGTTCAGACTGAATATGCTGTTTTCAGTGTCGATGCAACTTGTGAATACTTTAATTGGTAACATATTGTTTTTACTAGGAACACCGGTAATTATTGTTAACAGTGTCCGCCATGCAAGAAAATTAATTATTGGGTGTATATGCGACAGATGTCTCTGTTCATATATTTAATTTCACTAAAACGTCTCATTTTGTAACATATTCATGACATAAATTCCCGCGCACACAAACGCACGGAAGAGTGCGCTAATGCAGAAATGAATTCGACCAATGACATCACTATACAAGCGCACGCGCACCAAAATCAGGGGACATTTAACTGAGCCGACATCGGCAAGGCGCAGCGACACAAATTTAATACGAAAATCTCGTGGTCCGTGCAAAATATGGCCTCGGCATTTCCGAGCAATCTGTCTATTCTGGGCTGCAGACAGTGTTCCTCGAACTAGCAGACTTATGTTGAAGAGACACGGGGAAGTGGATTACACAAACCCGACACGAGTACGAAGCTACTGCTGGCCTCAGAATCTGTCGCCACCGAAATACAAGCCCAGCTGAAGGACGACTCGACATTCAACAATCTTGTGTCAGCTTGGATGCAGAGATTACACTAGTGGCCGTGTGCGCAGTCTGGCTTGTGGGCAGTAGTTGGATGAGGACAACTCGATATTTGTGAAGGATATTCTCGGAGAACCTCGCCCTTTACATTGGAGGTTGGTCAATGGCCTCAGTGTTGACGGCGTTCTAAATACGGCGAAGGTATGTTCCCACGCATACGGATTGTACATGTGGACCGGTGTTTTTAGACTTCAGTGTAAATTCACTCAGATCGTTGAACCGTTACAAGGATACACTTAAAACTTGCGATTTGGAGTTTAACTATTAGGTGAGTGGTGAGCATTCTTAATTTTCTTGTCTGAATATTCCTTACAGATCAATGTCTATACCTACATTTTATGATGCTTTCGTTAAACGATTCACAGAATCCGAATTTGATTTTTGAAGGTTTATTGGTTTTTGACTGAAGAGTGACTTATGATCACATATGCGCACTATTTGTAGCCTATTCCCATCAATGAGATTTGTAGGAGTGTCTGTGCAAAGGTTATACATTCGCCTGGCTGTCTGGCTCGAAATGTAGATGAGCAGACGACAGGATAGGAGAGAGCATAATAAACTGTGGGGTACAAGTTCACTGCCCTTAAGTCATATTAGTAACGACATGAGCATCACCAATTGCGCACGCACTTCACTTGGGGAAAATATTACGTCATCATTTCCGTTCAAGGAAAATTCATTACCTCCTAGCCCTAATTTCGTTATTGGCTGTCTGTATGCACGTTAAAGCGTTTCAGGGCTTTTGTTTTCATCTTTCAGTTCAGAGCAGACGACCGTTTTGTGACATGTCGTCTGTAAACGTGAACATCGCCGTCTGACATGCAGTTTCGTTTGAATGTTTTCAAATATGCTCTGCGCCAACCAAGCTACCACCTGGAACTCGGACGCCGAGCATTCCTTGCGCTGATTAAATTGTTCTGCCACATGTGTAGCCCTCTATATAGTTCACCTGAACCTTCCAACAAAAAGAACCGCCATGTTTTATTTCCGCATCCAAGTCGGTAGGCCTATACTTGTTTTGAAAAGCCACAGCTCGTTTGAAGCCGTGTTTTCCTCCTGCACTACATAAAAGTTCATTTAGCGGCAGACGTGTAATTATGTATGTAAACGGGAAAAATCATCATTTGCAAACTTTAGAACAATATCTGCGTATATTCGGCGTTGGGGTCACGCAGGTTAACACCGCTAGGTATAAAAGTTGCAAACGATGAAACCGGATACAACGGTGAAATCGGATAAATATTTCCGCGAGAAAGAAAATAAACATTATGACCCGGTGGATACACCCGGTAAATTCCAACACGTGTGAATTTCAATGAATACCTTTGCAGTTAAAAGGACCGTCCTCTGTGGAAGATTTTGACAGCCCACCATTGTATTGACCTTTAGATCTACGCCGCACTGGATTTTCTCAACTGAGTGAATTATTTATACTTGAAAATATATCAGTTTTGTTTCCATGGCAACGCCTCTCCGAGTACGTACTAATACGTGGTTACTGTAGCAGTCAGGGACATAAATCGATACTTTCTGGGGTTTTTTTTCTCTCACTCTCTCACATACAGAATTCCATTGGATTGTCGTGGAACTTCACTGAAAACTTGATGAAATGGAAGTATATTCATTCATTCATTCATTCGCTCTCCCGGGGCGTGGGATAGGCTGTCGTCGCATTTCTGTGCTCGATCTCGCTCGGGCATCTTTCTCTCTCCTCCTGTGGGGCTTCCGGGGAGTGACGTGCTATCACTTTGATAGAATAAGGCCTCAGTAACCCAATGCTTGCCGTACAAGGCGACTAAAATGCATAGGGATCTCTTGCTTTCACTTTCCTTTGTATCGATTCCCTTTTGTGAACTGTCTTTTCGCTCGATGTGTACCTTGCACATAACGTTGCGTTATGGCTGAAATATTGCCCTTGCAAAGTAAAACATTATTTCAACTCAACTCAACTCTCTCTTTATCTCTTAAAATCACCGAGTCCACCTCAGTGTCATTGTTCATTATTGAAAAGGCAGTTTAAACCAAATCTGGAGAAAAAAATATTGGCGTTTCCAGATTTAGGAGATTCGTAATTTAACGGAGATTGCTTTGCGTGGTACGAAGAAAAAAACTGGAAAAGCCATTTCATCTGAGAGTCCTTGTGTCAAGATACTTGAACTTCGCGTGATTATCAGCATAGTCGTACATGTATGTGGGCACACTCGGACCTGGGGGTGGGGGGGGGGGGGGCAGTGACCTTCTTGCCCGAATAATTGCCCTCCAGCAAAAGAAAAAATACACTCGGGCTAATATGCCTATGATTATCAGGTTAGCCATTTAAAAATAGATGTTTTGAAAGCAGATCAGCAAGCCAATTCTTCTCTTCACGTGATTCTAGAAAGACAAATGTTGCCACGCAAATGCAAGGTTTTTGTAATCAAAGCTTCGAGATCTGACAAGGGGGTAGGTCACCGTAGCAGTCGGTTGTCTGTTCGAATCGTGTCCGGGGTCTGCCGATTTGCGATCACCGATTCAGATCTCAACCGACGACCGCTACCACGAAGAACACTTTTGAGATTCTAGGCAGTGATATCATTAATATAATAGAGCAGAAGACTTCCTGTTGTAGACGCCAACCGAGAAAAATATGCCCCCATTTCACAGTGTCGAGGTCCAATAGTAGCTACTCGTCTCTTCTGTGCCCGGGCAGAGGACTCGTATGCCCCTCGAGACCCGACATGCGAGAAATGTGCGTATGGCTGAGAAATAACAATCGGCATGGGTGGTGTATGAGTTCATATATAGTCCATTACGGATTACGCCGAGTATTACCAAGCGAGTTCGTGGCGCACGTTTAGAGGTGATACGACCAAATAATTCCATTGAAAGTTAAAATTTTTTTATAATTAATTTGCGTGGATGGTGATTTATAACACAAAATTAATGTGCTCATCTGTTATGCCTGAAATTGTATGATTTTGTTTTAGTATAACATTTATTTAATAACATCGCTTTTCCCGAATATTGTCAAGCGAAGGCGCAAAGCGACAACAATTCCTAGTTATCTTTCCCTGCAGTAGTTTCAAACCGGTTTCTTCTTGTGCTCGCTTTGCGCTGGACTTAGGTGGGTCTTATCAAAAATGATGACGAGAGGCATACGAGTCCTCTGCTCGGTGACGGAAAGAGACGAGTAGCTACGACTATGTCCAGGTATTAATCTCTTCGCGAAAATATCGGATTTCGTCTTGCCACGTTTTTTAGGGAGGGGAGCATTTCTACCTCCATCCCATGGGCCATCTCGAAAATGGTTTTGCCCTCCCAAACCTGAGTTTTAGCCAATTCTCTCAAATTTTAGTTAATATAAAACCGACAAAGAAAACACTGAGTTTGACCACGTTTAAAGTAGGCACACGCTGAGTGGATAGAGCAATAAACATGCTTCCTGTCAAGTCTGAGCTTGAGTCTTTTCGGCACTGAAGAATATTTCCGCTGAGCTCAAGGTGAAGCCACGAGATCACAATCCCGTTGCTACAATCAGTAAATAAACAGAGGTCACTCGTATACTGTGTACACGTTATCAGTGTTACAAGACTGCCAAACTGTAACGTGAAACAAGAAGAAATTTCGTGAACCTGAATTGCGTGCTACGACAGCTTGGCAACGTTTTCTGTTTTTTACGTGTTTGTTTGTTTGATGAGGTCTACTTCCGTGTTGGCATTTGAGTTGATTTACTGTTTTGTGATGATATGTTTAGAGGCTGCCCATGGCCCACCACTGCCCATGGCGCAACTGATATTAAATTGTCTAGCAAAGGCCTACGAAAGGAAGCATTGTCAATCGAAGAACGTTTATACAGTAAATCTTATTGTATAAAGCATGCTTTGATGCAAAAAGATGAGACAGAACCAGTATAATAAACCTATATACATAATTTGCCTGTTAAAGTCAATAAACAAATCGAAAAGAATTTAAACAGTATAATTTCGAAGTCATACGAGCTGTATTGTTGACAGTTTAATAAGCAGTCAAGACACCACACTTGAGAGTTCGGATTTCCCTCCAGCTGTGAGTGCTCGATTTTTTCCGGGCGGCACGAATAGTTTCTACATCAAACGATGCAGCGCACTCCAGTCTCCATGTCTTGGACGTAGTTCGAATCCTGCTTGGTTAAATTTGGGTGGACCCGGAGAAAAGTCTTGACATTTATGATGGTTTAGTCAGAACATATCCAGAGGCAGCTATATCAAAATGCGTGTCCGAAACCATTGTGACGTCAGATGTAGCTGAACTATTCTTAACTGTAACCCTTTCGTCTAGTTCCTCATCAGTTTCATTGCGTGTCGGAGCGAAAACGTTTTATATGTTTTCGCTATAAATTCTTCATAATTGCAACATTTGCTATACGCACGAATAAAATTATGTATAAATTCTCTCCAGCGACTTCGGGATGCAGCGCTGATACCGTTTTTTCCTGTATTAACGCAAACTGTATGTGACACTACATCTAGGATGAAACGAAACATCCATCACTATACTTCCCTTGCTAAATGTCCAGCAGCAGTTGACGGATGCAGTTATAGTAGTTCCTTTTAACCCTTTGCCTGCCGAATAGCAATGACTACACTCACAATTGGGTAGAACTTATTGTCATCAGCAGCTGAAGGGTTAATGAAAGTCCAGCTGTAGTTGTCGCTTTCCGCTGGGATCATGGCTCCATTGGGACATTCGGGAGTGGCACTGTCATTTAATGGAGAAACAATTCCCAGTCGGTAACTAAATGTGAGTTTTTTCTATCCATCACTTCTTGGGTTTCTGTGAAGTGTGTGCAAAGCTTGAACCAGGCGATTATATTGAGGATCTGTTGCTTTCACTTTTCTTTCTGTCGATCTCTTTCATAAACTATCTTTTCCCCTGATGTGCACCCTATATATCACGGTGCTTTATGGCTGAAATGCTGCCCTTGTAACTTAAACATTAGACTAACACTTAGTCTATGAAAACTTATCAATCCACAAAAAGCTGCAATTTTCATTATTTTATGGAGCCTTCTCTCCTCTGCTGTTTTCAAGAAACCTAGACTTGCTTTAATGAGAAACTAGACTTGCATAAATCTTGAATTTTTTTAAAAAAAATTTGATTTCACAGTCATGGCGCAGGACTACTTAAACATCATCTCGACTCAATCTGTTAAGAACTGTTTTTGGATACATGGTCAAACTCAGTGTTTTCTTCAAAACCCCCACCACTTAAGGAACTATAAATATACATACGCGTTTGCACATGCCACGAATAGTACACAAGAGATGTTTGTTTGTTGGGTTTACACCCTCTTGAATAGTTTCATTTATCGTAGGACCCTCATGCCATAAAAAAAGACAAAATGCATTCAGAACTTTCCGACAGAATCTTGAAAATATTCGTACACCTTCGGAAACGTTACACCTGTAAATGAATGCATTCGGCTCATATTTGGAAAACATTCGGAAATCGACGGACCATTCTTCGGTAAACCCTCATAAAATGAGGTAATGAGGCTGGCTATTTAAAAGTTGAAAATAAATGCGTCAGTTAACCGGGACTAGGGGAATGCGGTGTTACAATGTATGATTTACAGTTTATTTAATTCACACAGATATCACCAGACCTATAGTAGCGTCCGGGAACACGTATCCAACTTCAATTCAAACACCTTGCATATATATATACCGTTGTGCAATGACGTAAAGGTTGCCCTTTCAACGTAAAAAAACTTCAGCTAGGATTTATCTTCCAGGTTTTTGCTAAAAGCACTAGACTGTCAACTTGAATATGGACCGTTTTTATGCGAGCGCTGGTGTCAACGGTTTTTATTCATACAAGGTTACGGATACATTGAAGCCCGGACATGATTTTATAGTCTGAATATTCAATAGGCAAGCATGCAAAGCAGAATAATATTGGACACAGAGTCAGCTTACTCTAAAGGATGCATATCAAAATACATCTGTTACCCGCAATCTGTTTAACTGCGTACAAATCTGATTATAAGTTATTTGTGTGCCACCGTAAACCCACAAAGATAACCGGACAGCCTGGGATAGAAATGTTCAGCAATATAAATAGAACCCTAGAAACCATATCAAGCGCATATTTAGAATAGACGGCCTCTTGCAGTAAAACTAGCTGCTGGTTAACTTTTGTTGGTATGTATAGATTTTTAGTTACAATGTATCAATTTGTGTGACTTTTGAATTGGGCCGTGTTTCACAAAGTGATTTTAGTTTTAAGATCAATCTTAGCGACTTGGTTAATTTTAAAACCATCGTCACCAAAAAATTGTATACAGGGTATTTTTTGTTCGGGTTCGCATGATCGCATTTTGCTAGTCAATTTCAGCTGATTGCTAATACATTTTAGCTGACTGCTAATCAATAGCTCATAAAATAATGATCAATTTTCACCAAATGCTAATAATTTTTATCCAAATGTATAAAACTGCTGATCAAAATTTTTTAAACAAAAATGCCCTGGTTTATATTTATCAAAGCAATCTAGGAGTGTGTTTTTTAGATTTGTGATGGGTTGACCAGATCAATTTCTTTGCCTATGTTCCATTATTTTACAAGAGTAGCCTAATTTCACAGTCTTAAAAAAAATATTGCTGTAGTTTCCAATTCTGGAATACAATTTGACCTGTCCCTAATAGTTTGCTTTGCACAGCCGATCAAAAATGAAAAACAAACTTTGCATCCCCCCCCCCCCCCCAAAAAAAATAATCTGATTTTTGGACCTCCAACAAAATTAACTTACAATGATGATGTCAATTATTTCTACAGACAGGTCATTAGTGTTCATAAGTATGATAGGAGTACCCCAACACGGCATAAAAGTTTTACAGCAAGTGACTTTAAACTCATCACCAGCTTTAAAAGTACGATCACATTTCCATTTTTAGGGGCTCATTTACCCTCTTAGGCACACATGGAAAATTCTGAAACTTGGCATGCATTAGCTTTATGTTAATGTCTACCATCCCTGAAAATATAAATCTTCGCATGGATCTCCTTCATACAAAATATTTAAACTTATTTGTGATGGGTGGACCACATGCATTGTTGATACGTGCATCGTGTTTCCTGACTGGTTACTGCCAAATCTTCTTTGTAACTTGCGAAGGGCGTATCTGGTTTCCTGAATAACGCCCGCGTGCCCCAACCCTAAGCTTTCGTAGAAATAAGTGTATTATAATGTGCAATATAAAAATGTGTGTATGTGGCTTAGCAGATCATCGTCTTGAGCGCCCCCACATCTTTCGTCCTGGTGCCACCCCTTTGTGTAGGGGGGGGGGGGGGGACTTGCACTAGACTGTCAACTTGAATATCGAAATGACCGTACGACCTTTTTCATGCGAGCGCTGGTGTCAACGGTTTTTTATTTCTACAAGGTTACGGAGACATTGATCCTAGGACATGATTTTATGTGAGAGACATACCCACACTTTCCGAGGTGTATCGGTTGATATCCCGACAGTTTTGGTCATGGGGCCTCCGATGCGCCAAAACTGTCGGGATATCAGCCGATGCACCGAGGAAGTGTTGGTATATTTGTCTTATACCCCACTCCGGTCGAGTATAATCATTACACACAACTATATTTCACATAATATTTATTTTACATATTTGCCAAGAATGTATCTAAAAATAACCACCCAAAGGAGGCCTCACTGGGACTGTGACGCATTCACATTGGGCTCATGAAGCTCGTGCAGCAAATGCACGGGTTGTTTTACTATCTCTGTTTAGGGCGTGCGTGCT
>JAUELE010262130.1:0-10329 GCA_031471655.1 Diodora aspera | reverse complement strand
CTTCCAATGTCAGGTTTACATTCGCCGAAGATTCTTTGTTACAATAAGAGCGAATGGTACGTATTTTAGGTTTTTGATCGATTAACCAGACGCAACTTTGATTATGTCCCTTTAACTGCACGAGAGGAATTAGCAAGAGAAGTAAGATACATTTAAACACATAACGTCTTTACTTTTCTGTGCGGACAAAAGAGTTTGGCGGGGGGGTATCAGAAAGTTTTAATTATTACCAAGACGTAATCAGGAAAGGAACTTCATTTTGCTTTCTTGTAATGTTGAGTCTTATGTAGCGTTAAATCCAGCTCTGCGCGCTAGTACGGCACTACGCACTGCTCAAAGCGCTTCAAGCATTATTACCCCGGTCCAACCTCGGTAACCCACTGAGGCGCACAGAAGGTTATCCACACAGTTTCAGCTGGGTCGACTTAGACAAGTGGAGTAAAATACCTTGTCCAAGGGTACAACACGGCACCAGCTGGGCTCGAACCCGGCTCGTCAGATCACGAGTCCGACGCTCTACCTCACGACCACCGCACACAAACACACACACATGCACGCACACACACATTTGCACCAGAATATACTTTTCGACCATACCTTGCTTCTTTTCCTCAGGAAAGCATCTGCCTCGTCTACAAAAAGTAGCACCCTGCAAGTTTGACAACGACAATACTTCAATCAACTGATTAATCTATAATCAATCTTTTCATTGACAAATCTATAAAATGCTGCACCTTTGTCAGTATCTGATATTCCTATTGTAGCATATGATCAGGGCTCGAAAATTACACTCGTCCGCTCGAAATTTACGAGTGGTAACCGGCAACGGACGACTAAAATATTATCACTACTAGTCCAGCAAAATGGTGCAGCAAATTGTTTCTAAAACATAATTTTACCTCTAAATTGGCATGTGTGTCTCCCAAAGTTTACTTTTGAAACTAACATTCCATATTTGGTCTTCGAAACGTGAGTGAATTAAATGCTTCTTATATCAACCAAAAACTGTAACAATGGCGCATTCGTTGTCATAATTTAAAGACCAGTTTAACAAAGGAAGGTAATAACAGCCATTTATTTATTATGTAAGCGGCTTGTCAAATGACGGTTTTACATGCGAAAATTGAACATAGAAATAACGAGTACAAAATAGAACGAATACAAATTGTATAGAAGAAGTGAAAAATCTGAATAACTTTTTTGACAATTTTCGAGCCCTGATATGATCATGTGGGCGAGGTCGCCTTGATGTTCACAAACTAGATCCGTTTCTACAAGCGGATTGGCACAGGAAAGGGACATGCAAATGTTGTGATACAGGCTAAATATAAAGTAAGTTGGTTGGTTGGACTTATAATGGTACTCAGCAATCTTTCAGCCATATGACCACTTTTACCAGTTGAGTGTAGAAATATAGCTCATATCACCAGTTGGGGCTGATAGTCTTGGTACAGTGAAACCTGCAACACATCATATGATTACTGCATGTAGAAATACTGACAGTGACAGCTGTAGAGAAACAATTTAAGCCTCATACAGCAGGAATGGAATCCAAGACCCTGAGGTCAAACGGTGGACACTCAATGGACTGAGCTACACTGCTGCCCCCTGTATAGAATAAGAACTTTACTTCAATATCTGTATGATTACTCCCAACTAACAACTGGTGAACACATTATCAGGGGAAGTAACTCTTCCCTCAATACAAAAACCATACTTCAATTTCTTTCTCAAACAACTACTCTTGCAATAGGGACACTGTAAACCAAGTTGAATGCATACCCTCGATTGCTGGTGTGAGCCCAGTCGAACACCTTGTGCATGGCCGTGACCCCTTCCTTTCCCATAGGGGCTACATCACCCCCTGTCATGATGGCA
Organism: Diodora aspera; assembly: GCA_031471655.1. Taxonomy (NCBI): domain Eukaryota; kingdom Metazoa; phylum Mollusca; class Gastropoda; order Lepetellida; family Fissurellidae; genus Diodora; species Diodora aspera. The sequence continues at coordinate 8,451 of JAUELE010262130.1, read as the reverse complement.
TAGTCCATTCCAGAATGCTGTGCCAGACTCTGAAACAAAATAACCCACTGAGTGATTTCGGAGTTGACATGGCTTCTGACAATCGGTCAGGTGTCGCCTACATCAAGTTGGGGTCAGGGGTCAATCTCTGGGCTGAGAGAGAGAGGTGCCTGAGTGGGATTCACTCCCGTGACTGCCAAATCTTGAAAATTAACAGGCTCCTTGCAGAAGTGATTTAGGATTTCAAGACAGATAATTTTCTACTTTCAAATAGCCAACCTCTTTCCTTTGAATGTTGTTGATTTCCGAATGCTTTCTGAGTATGAGCTGAATGCATTTATTTTGGAAAATTTTCAAGATTCTATCGTAAAGTCCAGAATGCATTCATTTCACCCTTTAAGACTCCAGAGGTGGTGAAAGGGGATTGGTGTCTTTCAGAGCCCCGTCTGCATGTTCACGTAATTTGCAATAAATTTCAGGCAAGGTTACAGCCAGCGTACTTGACATAGATCAGAAACAATTATGCCTACCTTTGCAAACATAGTTTTGCCAGTCCCAGGAGGTCCATACATCAGTATGTTTCTGTAAAACCCTTTGTTCTTTTTGGTGTGATTTGTTGCTATGGCAACGTCTCGTAGACGCTCTTCTAACGATGGCTGGAAGTAAGAATGACAATACATCAGAGACAGATATACCTGGGCGAAATTCAAACAGACAACTGCCAAGGCTGGCAGAGTACTGGGCAGTGAGTGAGTGAAATAGGGGGCAACATCTTAGTCATAGCACAATGTGATGTGCAAGAGGCACATCAGGAAAAGGGACAACACAGGATCAATAGTAAGAAAAAGAAAGCAAAAGATCCTCATTTTAAAAAGCTCTTACAGCAAGCATTAGGATACTGCGGTCCTATTTTTTCTGTTGTTAGAGCGACACCCCTGGGAATCCCACGGGGTATTAAAATTGAATGATTTGAGGTTTTACATGGTTTTTGTCAATCTTTCAGTCACATCACCATGGTCTTGCCACGATCACATCAGTGTTGGGGTTCCTGTCTCTTCGGGCTGAAAGAGAGGAGATTAAAACAAAACCACTTACCTTCAAGATAATTCCTTGTAAAGCATCTTGTGGCTTTTTCCTCAACTTTTTAACTGTCTGAAAAAAAAGAGATTTTAAATGAGATGCATATTAATGATCAGTGCATGATGTTACCAAGTGTATTCAAGCCTTATGATGCAGTGAGCAATATTTTAGCCTTTACAGAACGATGATTATGGATATGAAACCTGACAACACACAAGGCCAACAGAATATTACCAAAACAATGAGCCCTTGACTTATAAGAAACTGGGTTTTTATAGGGGAGGGGGATTGTGGGATGACTTTTCCTCAAGAAATGAAAAATTCATGACCCTCAACAGTGCCATGTTTTAGTGGGCCCTTACCACCAATGGAGTCGCCTACATTTAATCTTCAACACAATCACTCCCTGGAAGCCGGATAAGTAGAAAAAAAATCCCAAGCTCTATGACCTTCTAACAAATGCCAACAGCTACAGGTCACGGCAAAGTTTCCAAATAACAAACCTTAATGGGATGTTTGACCGCCTCAATGGCTGTAAACCGTGAGGTCTCTCTGACTAGCGATGGTTTCCCTAACCGTGCCTCAATGTACTTGGCAGCGACTCCAGTTCCGTACTTGGCGGCATACACACCAATGGCTACTAGAGTTAATCCTGCAGCCTGAAAAGTGAAAATACAACAACATTTAACTGGAATATTTCAAGAAAGTAAAGCCTACCGCAAACCTTTACGAATCGCAAACAAATAGATCGTTTGCAAATCATTAAGGTCTGAGGTAAACAAAACTGCCGATTTGATCGCGTGCAATCTAATCTTAACAGATCAAACTTGCTTGATATTTTTGCCCGATCCATTTCAATCGCAAAGGTCTGCGGTGAACCAACGATTCAATCGTTTGCTTTTTTTTCCACTACCAATCATGGGCCGAGATTTTATTGTAATTCAGTCATGTGACTAAAAATCATGAACAATCCAATCGTTCGTCGTTTGTGTGTGCGGTGGACCAACGATCTCCAGGCAGAATCTCTAGGCAGAAAGAGGTTCTCGGGCGGGATTCAAACCCACAACGCTGGCAGATTACTGGGCTGACACGCTAACCATCTGGAACCCCACACCAAGGGGTAAGGTAGTTCTTACAGTTTAAGAATTGAGTGAGTGAGAGGCACATCAGGAAAAGGGACAACACAGGATCAATAGTAAGAAAGAGAAAGCAAAAGATCCTCATTTTAGACGGCTCTTATGGCAAGCATGAGGATACTGTGGTCCTATTCTTTCTGATGTTAGAGTGACACCCCGGGAAACCCACGGGGTCAATGCTCTAGGAACAAGCTGAACCAAATGTACAGCCTAATATGTTAAGAACCTGAATGGGACGAATGGAGCAAGTAACTGTCTTACTCAGTTACTGTTAGCAGCCATGTTTCATCAGCCACAAACATGGCTGACATAACAGTTGTCTTTAACTGCAAATGGCCACAGTATTGACAATTTGGTTGTCTACAGAAATGCTCTGTAAAATGATGTGCACATAACGTTAACTATAACACATGGCTGAATACATCAGCAGCAAACAGATGCCACAACACAAGGCACTTTTTCAGCCACATCACTGCTATGTCACCTATATCATGTCAGCTTCTGAGCTGAAAGAGAGGTACCCAAGCAGGATTGGAACCCACAACCACCGATCCTGGCAGATTGCCGAGTCAACACCCTATCCACTGCACTACATCACACCACTGGATAAATGGAAAGAGGCGATGACATTCAACTGAACCGGAAGATTGTTAATCATATTTATCCGTTGCAACAAGCAGCAGCGGCAATCCTCAAACACTCCCTGAAGAACAGACCAGGGATAAGATAAACTTCTTATTGTTTAGAAAGTTAAGAAGCCAATTAAATATAACCTATTTTATCAAAAATTTAAATCCTGTTCCCCAGGACACCTTTGGAAACAGATAGAGAAGCAGTAGCCTGTGAATCCTGAATGGTGGGAATTGCCAAAAAGCAAAGGTCAAGGAATCATAAAACAGTCTGGGTCGCTCTCAGCGAGAGGCAACACAAGTATGGGACCTAAAACTGTCGTCAGAGCCATGATCAACTGCATGTCTAGATTACAAACGTCAGGAAACAGTTCAAGTCCAGTGTCAACATTGTGCACTTATTAAAAACCAGTAACGTCATGAATGGTTTCCTTCAGACCATGAAGTAGACAGGAGTAGGATTTCTTTTCAAAACTGGATATGACGTGGCAAGTCTACACGTAATGCAACTCCACGCAGAGTTCAGTACCTGCATGGAAGTGTCAGCAATTAAGTGATACTGGGTTTCATGTGTTTTTCACCAATCTTTCAACTGTAGAATATACCATGTGACACTCCCTGTTGGATGACCAAATGACCACCCATGAGAGAACTTGAGCTCATTTCTACTTGTACTAGAATCCCACTTGCAACTGATTTATCCCTTCTAGTTCTACTGCTATATTGTTGTGCATGGGTTAATATACCAGTACTGGATACAAACAAAATATAATAAAATTATGTAGTAATTTTAACTTTACATAAGTCAACAACCACTCACATTTTATTAATAGTTGTATATGAAAAATATCAGTGTTGTTGCATTTTTCCATCTATACAGTGGTAGATTGTGGGTTGAATTGAGTTGAAATGTTGTTATATGTTGCAAAGGCAATATTTCAGCTATATTGCACTATGATGCACACTGACTGAAAAGATAGTTCATAAAAATTAAAGACAGAAAAAAAAATGGAAACCAAAAGATCTCCATTCTAGTCACCTTGTACAACAAGCATTGGGTTACTGAGACCCTATTCTATTTCAGTGACACCACATCACTCCTCGGAAGCCCCACAGTGTTGGTAGATTGTGGAACAATTTGGGGGTTGAAGGTCTTGATATCTTCAGTTATACCACGAGAACAACTGTTACATTGCTTGCCTGAACTTAAGGTAGGTAGAGCCTTATTCAGAGCCACATACACAAGGAGCTCTAAAAGTGCTCTATTATTATTATTATTAGTTACGATTCAAACCCAGCTTACCCTGATAGACTACCATAGACTGCAGATACATTTTCTCTTGTTCATGTTAAGTTAAGGATTTATAAATTTGTTGTCCAATTGGATGAAGTTCAGCTTTCCATAGACTTGCAACTTTTGTAACTTCCCGTAACGTCTTTAAGTAAAAAAGAAATAAATTAAAACGATATTCATAAATAAAATAAATAAGATCCACGAGAGACTGCTAACTTCAGAAGCTGCAGCTATCTAGACTGGTAAAATATCTAGACTGTGTGCTTGTCTTTGTTAGAATAAAACTTCAGGGTTTGGATGACAGACTAAACAAGACGATGTCCTATAGTGACTCGATCCCACGCCTGTTGCATACACCGACTTCTACCAAGCTATAACATGATAACAGCTTTTATCAATGTGGCATACTATCAACTGTTCTTTATCACCACCTACCTCTACGCAGACTGATTACTATCACATAAAATCATTCATGGATCAGCGATACATTAAAAATGTTGACACAGAAACTTACATCTATTATTACAGAGATATTGGTTGTTAACTACATTGATAAAGTCTAGCTCAACTAACGCACCAGAAATCCAGTTATATTTGTTTATTCAAGTCGAACTATTCAGACAGTCTTCGTCAGTCATGAATGGAGGAGTGAGCTAGCTGCACCCAACACCAGAACACCGGAACACCAGAGGACATGCTCCTGGATCAGGTGATTTTAGAACATGCCTATTCGCTCTATTGACACAAATCTCTTATCTCGCTCCCGACCACCTGATAGGAGGAGTTGCTACAATAAGCTAAAACATCAATAAACCTTTTATAATTAGACCTGATGCAAATGAAAAATAATTCCCACCCTCTTGAGAACATATTTTAGACTGAAATGTAAAACCTCCACAAAGCATTGAAAGTCTTCAAAGAGTATGCCTGTACTAGGTGTGTCTTAAAATATTCACATCATATTCCCAACTTAACTTCATTTCATACTCTCTCTGAATACACAGCATTATAAAATAACTGAAAAGACTGTAATTAAATAGAGAAAACAGAGATGTAATAAAAGCCTGATATGCAAGATGCGCAGTCGTACAGAATACTACAGTAAAACATGGGACAAAAATATAGATGAATTTAAAAAGGAAATTATCAGATGTTTGCCAATCCTATGACCAGCACATGTCGCATTCATGCACCAGAAGATCTCTCACAGTACTAACAGTATGTAGGCTTCTGTTTCTCAGCAGTGCTGCATTAACCAGTGATAAACTCACTGCATGGACAGCTCCGGTATCACACAATATAAATCATTGTGAATGCAATACACTGTGATCTTTTGTTGTAAATGTGATACAAATGTATCCTTTATCTCAGTTAATTCACAGCAACATTGGTTAGACTTGTTGTAATGTGCCATTGGGGTGTTGCAATACACAGTTATCAGACATGTTCAATCAGGTAATTTACAACACTGATTATCATCAGCTGTTACAAAGTTGCACAGTCTCACAGAGTCACATAGATATTGAAACCATAACTGACTGGAGATTTTATCAAAACTGCTTCATCACGTTCATATGTCCTTGTTAGAAGACTACATAATGAATATATTATATTCCATAATAGATGGAATTTAAAAGTGGCAAGGAAATAACTTCTGACACTTTAGTTTTTCAATACGGTTCTTAACCATTGTCGATGAGCTAAACAGTTCCGGTAAAACTTCTAAAATTTCAAACTTCTAAAATTTTGAAGGTGCTATTTCTGTCAAGATAATCAATTTATTTAACCTCTATAAATTTGAATTTTTCGAAAATCCGAAAACCAAATTTCTAAAAATTTGATTTTTTTTTTTAAAACCGAAAACCAAGTTTTGAAAAATGGTGATTGTTACCTTCAGCAGTTTCTAAAATTTCAAATTTTTCACTTACATTTTGGGGCCAATTTCTAAAATTTCAAATTATAACTTTTTCAAAGATCATTTATTTCCAAAAATTCGAACATGTCCGAAAGTAATTATTTTTTTTCCTTCGAAATTTTAGAAGTTTTACCCTACCCAATTTTAGCTGGTGAACTGAGGCAATTTATAAGCAAAGCCACTTGCCCAATGTTACACCACAGATGTTGTCAGTGTCTCAGTGTGAGGCAAATTAAACCATTGCAGACCTGAGAGTTTGCAACTCGAGCTGGGCACCCATCCAACTACTACTCACCCAAAGCAAGAAAAAATTTGGTTGCCCCGAAGGTGTTGGCAGCAGTTCTTCAAAGTATTGATTAATAGGTTCTTTTTTAAGGATTCTACATTCAACAGTCTTTCACAATTTCTTGGAATGATGAATATCTTATAAATTATATTTACACAGTTACTATGTAAATTCTGAAGTATCTGCACGAAATCTGAACTAGCTTGAATAACATTTGGTTATGGTTAATATTTCATACGTAGTCTTGATCAGCAGAAGTGAGTGTGGACTTTATTGACAGGATGTCTGTGAAGAAAGCAATCCTTTTTCACAGTCCAGTCAGTCGTTATTGGTTTTGGATACAGTGGGTGTAAGTGTATGATATATAAGTGTTACAGCGCCATACACAAGCCAAGCCATCGTCGGCCGATACGTATCACACAGGGAAATCTGGCCAATAATCAATGCCTCGGTAGAGGCAACTATCTGTCGCTTGACGAGAGCTTTTCAAAGTGAAGGAAGCACTGTTTGACTATGTCAGAGTTACAGAATTAAATTGACGTCTCTCTGCCTTTAGTAACGAGTCAATTATCAATCCCACTTTGTATCGTTCCATCGGGAGGCTCTAGGGTCAGCCATAGAATTTGACCCTAGCGATTATCGGACCAATAAACATTAATAATATAATACGTATGTTGAGAGAGTAATTGAGCTATTATATCTGGGAGTACATAAGCATGCTGGCTGTCTGTGTGGACATATGCCATAACTGATGCAGCAAGCATCTCGCTATAGTCGGACCACACATTGTCTGTGAGCTGAGTCGGTGAACGGCTTGTCCCTCAGTGCCAGCGTGAGAGAAAGCATTCTCACTGGCCTCAGGTAGGGTGTCACAGAGCAGCCAGGATACACACAACACCTCATCACACACTGTAAGTGTGTATGTCAACAATTGGTCAGCACCTGGGACACAAGTAGTTCCGGCAGGGGAATATGTGATCTACAAAGTGTGACCGGCTCGATTCTAGTTACCAGTATTATGGTGGTGTCAAAGTTGGAATATCGTATGTGTGTGGCTGATTGGCAGAAATTGACAGCTTTAATGGATACCATGTCAATAATGGATTTCCGCCGTCCCCCTCCCCCCTGTTCCTGCTCGGAGACCCTTCACACCTGTCTGGGGTAGGTACTTCCCCCTTTTCGGTATTTTTAGTATCATTGTCTAAAATTCTTGCATTTAATCAGATTTTGAAATTTAATTAGCATCGTTGTGAAATATCAGGTAAAGTCTGTATTAGAATCCCATTAGAGTTATGCGTATTTGTCAAGTTTACAATATGTTGTTTGGAAAACTTTAAAATTTGCTTATAAAAGAATAAAGTAAGAGACCTGTTACGGTAAAACTTCCAAAGTTTAACATTTCTAAAAATACAAAAAGTGTTGATTGTTACTGTCAGCAGTTTCCAAATTTTTAAATTTTTAACTTACTTTTTGGTGGCAATTTCCAAAATAATGAATTCTTACTTTACCAAAGATCACTAATTTCCTAAAATTCGAACGCATCAAAAAGTAATTGTTTTTTTTTCACTTTGAAATTTTTTAAGTGTTCCTGTTTCACAAAAAGTAGCAAATCTCTGATTGACAGATGGAATAGCTTAATAAAATTTGAATTTTGTTTCCCATTGAAAACTTTGTTTGAGTGTACATTTTTACACAGGAAATTACCTTGTTGGGTTTAGGGTGCGGGATGGCACAGTGTTTATTGCGTCGACCCAGCAATCTGCCAGTCTTGGCAGGTGTGGTTCGAATCCCTACCCGGGCACCTCTCTTTCAGCCTGAAGAGACAGGAGCCCCTACACTGACGTGACGTTGGTGAGACTGTGGTGAGATGGCGGAAAGATTGCCGAAAACCATGTTAAACCCCAAATCACTCGCTCATTCTCCTGTTGGGTTTCTGGAGAGTGACACAGATGTCCCTAAGATAGAATAGGGAGGTCCCCAGTAACCCAATGCTTGTCGGAAAAGGCGACTAAAATGATAATCTTTTACTTTCACTTTGCTTTGTGTCAATCCCTTGTATGAACTGTTGTCTTCCCTGTGTGTACCTTGACATCATGTTGGTATGGCTGAAATGTTGTCTTGCCAAGTAAAAC
>JAUELE010262119.1:0-10330 GCA_031471655.1 Diodora aspera | reverse complement strand
CGAAGATTCTTTGTTACAATAAGAGCGAATTGAACGTATTTTAGGTTTATGACCGATTATCCAGACGCAACTTTGCTAATGTCCCTTAAATGTCTGAATTTAAAGGACTACACTATTTTGTAATAAATTATGGACATGTATACTGACTTGCAAAAGAAACGATACCAAGATTTTGAGATACTACAGAAGATTAGGAGGTTTTATCAATGATGTGATGTCAATCGGATTAAACTTATTGACATCCTAGCATCATTTTGATAATCTACGACCTCTTTGACGTAAGGGGAAAGAAATGAAACCATTTGGCATTGTTTCTTTTGCAAGTCAGTATATATGTTTATTTACGGCTTGTCAAATACGAAGATCCTCGAAGAGATAAGTTTTCAGTGAATGTATATTTAATGAAAATTTTGTTTACAACTAGCCCAGCGGCATAGGCAACATAATAGATATATTTAATTTTACTTTGGACGCAATTCAGATCTCAAACTGTTCACTGAATGTTAATATTTCTCTTTGAAGAAACATGAAATCAATGTATTTGGGTCGTGCTGTGTAGATGAAAGGAGTTCGTGTGATACCATGACGTGGAGAAGTGCAGCTGATGTCTGTTGTGGGGTAGGAAAACTGTGTCACGTTTTGTCATTGATTGTAATTACAGCCCAACATCTTGACATTGATTCTAAAAGAGATGAACATGTAGTTTGTAGTTACATTAATTCAACCAGCACCACTTTCATCATCATAGGCGTCACTACCGTCGCCATATGCATCACTTCCGTGGCCTGATACATCACTTCCATGGCCCTAATATATCACTTCCATCATCATATACATCACTTCAATCCCCATATACACCACTTCCATCCCCATATACATCACTTCCATCACCATATACACCACTTCCATCACCATATACACCACTTCCATCCACATATACATCACTTCCATCATCATATACACCACTTCCATCACCATATACATCACTTCCGTCACATTATACACAACTTCCATCCTTATATACATCACTTCCATCACCATATCCATCACTTCCATCCATATATACATCACTTCCATCCCCAAATACACCACTTCGATCATCATATACACCCCTTCCATCCCCATATACACCACTTCCATCACCATATACACCCCTTCCATCCTCATATACATTACTTCCATCCCAAGATGCATCACTTCAATCCCCATATACACCACTTTCATCCTCATATACATCACGTCAATCCCCACATGCAAGCACTTCCATCATCATGTACATTACGACCATCACCACAACAATATCCTCCATCACTATCCACATCACCTGAATCACGACATGTGTTTACCCCCGTCACCATATATACTGCATCTATCATCACCTCCATCACAACACGGTCATCTATACACGGGCGTGAAGGAAATGATAACAACAGGATTCGCACTCATGATCGCAGCAATTGTGGGTTACCACTAGGGCTCACCAGGCCCGGATCCAAGGGGGGAGGGGGTCCGGGGGGCACATACCCTCCTTTAGCTCGCCCTCTTTATTATTTTCCTATGCTAGCATTTAAACAACCGTCAAAATATTAAGAAAAGTCGTGAAATTGCATGTTATTTGTTTAACAAGCAAGTCCCCTGACCTCGCCAGAACATGATATTCTTCATAACCTATGTTGAGCCCCCCTCCCCCTATACAAATCCTGCATCCGCCCTGTTGTCACTTGTGCAAATAAATCTGAATGAAAAACGAGAATAATCATTTGTTTTATATATAAACTATGATCATGCTTTTACCATCTCTTGTTTTTCGTTACAAGTGTTTCATGCTCCCATCAGAATAAAATTACAATCATTTCAGAAAATAGAAAGCTTCTACTCTCGCGCTCTCCCTTGGGTCAATAATTGTGATGCTTAACAAGAAGGTCGATGTAATTTGGACATATAATGGGGATGTGTTTTGTATAAAGAAATACCTTTTACTTCGAGACCAGCATCGATGCCACGAGGAGGTTTCTCATAATAAAGAATATTTTTGCAAGAAATGGTTCTCACAGACCTGCTTCCTGATGCTGTTTTGAAGGCTGTTGTGGAAATCGTCTTGCCTTGATAACCGACAAATGTGAAGAATCAAGTTTGTCCGAACTGAAAACATCGTTGTGTCTGTGCTTATGTCTTTGAGAGTGTGTCTGTGTGTTTCCGGAGTGTGTCTCCCCAGTCTGGGTGTCTTTGAGTGTGTGTCTGCATGTGTGTTTCTTCACGTGGTATGTGTGTCTCTGCAAGACTCCTATACAGTCTATCTCTTTGGTAGCTGCGTGTTTGACGAATGTGTCTCCAGATTGTGTGTGTCTTGGTTTATCTCTGTGTTTTGTGTGTTTTTGAGTGTGTGTGTGAGGGTGTGTGTGTGTGTGTGTCTTACAGAGTATGCCACCTTCTCCGTATGAATGTCTTGGGTGTGCCCTGGGCCATGTTTCACCAAGCGATCTTAGCGCTAAGTTGATCGTAAACTCTTAAGATCAACTATTTTAGCCACGCTTTAACCATCATTTAAGTTGACAAAGCAGCTTGTAGCCTAAAACATGTCCAAAAATCACTCCTAGAATGTGTTGAGAAATATGGACACACGCTTGTCACGTTGGTTTTAAAATTAACCGAGACGCTAAGATTGATCTTAACTAAGATCGCTTTGTGAAACACCGCCCTGAAGATGAAGCCTCCGTTTGTATATATACCCACGTCCGAAAGAAACGATACATACAACAAACCCAATCTCTTTTCCAACCCTATGTTATGTCACTGTTCCGCAAACGTCTCTCTTGTCATGGCCCTTTACTTGATTCTGTAATGTCACGAAAAACGCTCTCTTCAAACCAAATCTATTGCCTATGCAACATGGGGGTTTTGTTTCTTAGGGCGTATTTGGTATAGTTTCGTTTACCTCAGTATAACTATGTATGCCTGAGTGTGTCTGCGAGAGCGTTATGACTTCGTGTAAGATCTTCTGCACTTGTCCGAGAGGTCTTCGTATAGGTCTGTGTCTTAACAATGAGTATATTTTCCCATATTTATCTTCTAGAGCTTCTTATGCCTCAGGTTCTTTATATCTACAAACCAATTAATTTATCCAAACTTTTTTAATAATAAAATCTTTTTCAAACCAAATCTAAAATGGTTTAGACTTGGTAAATAGATGTATCTAGGTCACGTTTTTTTGTCCTTGCATCAGGCGAATATAATTCAAGTAGAGGACTCGATGTATAACAGATTGCAACTTGGGAATGTTTTCAGGATAATTTACATACAACATTGTAGAGTCGTTAGCCATTTTGCATGTTTCTTCTACGTTGCGCACCAGATGAAGATTCTCAGCGCCGTGAACGCTATAATTTCCATAGCTATTTCCACCAATACTCCAGTTTGATTGTACACGTAGAAGCATTCCACACGTTAGATGACTTCCTGCACGCAATTGTACCACAGGCGTCTAACTACACAATTTGGTGGAATTAGAGTGTTGGAGGAAAATTAAAAAACTCCCTGAACACAAGACGACCAGTGCCATTGACAACTGTATATTAAAAGCGCAGTCAGCGGAAACATGTCAAAGATATGTCATGTGAAATTGATGTTTTGCATATTAAGAGCAATATAAAACTTTCTTGCTGTGTTTTATTGTCGATATGCTCGCGAATGATATATCATATTGCCGAAATATTAAAAGAATAATTATTTTTAGGTCATGATATATCAAACGGTCCATGCGTGTTCAGTCTTTGCCGGGTTATTTGATTAATGCTAAAATGGGAAATGCAGTATTTCCTTCCTCTGTTAGGACATTGGTTCACCAAATTATTCATGAAGTTACTCGTATACTGACGTCCAAAAGAAACGCTAAGGAGAAATTAGTATAACCTTCACCGAATTCGTTTTTTCCATTATAAATGTTCCTACTTTTGTGGTTCACGTGGTTCACATTGTGAAACAACACTGTCTTGAATAAATATCTCGTTGCTCTTCAAACAGGAGGAAACTAGGATATATTTATATTACGTGCGTTTCCAGCGTTGTTGATGCCAGACATAGTATTTTTGTCTGAAAGAAACTTCCCATTGCTAGTAGCACGGCGAATGAGTTGATGCGATGAAACCTGCAAGCTACGGCTGGTACTGACAGACCAAATTGATATCAAGATCAGTTGAGCTCCAGGTCATCATAGCAAGATAAACTGCTGCAAAAAGAATGCCCCCGTCCCGGCCCGATCGGATTCGAACTCGGAACCATATTTCACATAAGACTTTATCATGAATTATGACTCGGTTGATGATTCTATTGTGTGCTGCAAAGACAACAAGATGAACTACGTAATACTTATATTTAGAAAGTTAATAATTTCAAATGTGATTAGTAAAAGTTGTTTATCGTTACAAAGAGTTTCACTGTACTAAGAAATAGAACTCTTGTAGTGATGATCAATGCAGAGATGTAATTAGTTTCAGCGGTTTTCCACATGTCAATTTAATCCCTTCTTATTCATTTTGAACAGCCAGTTTAATCTGCTTATTGACTTATTTCATTTCGTGTTATGTAATTACATAAATTACCTCCACCCCAATTTCTTGTCCGTCTAAATTATGTTGTCTTTGTGAATTGACTATATACATGTACATGTATATGGTTAGCGTTATGCGTTATCTTAGTTCGGATATTTTGCGCTTGAGGCCGTAACTGGATATAGCGTTTCTAGATATCTCTCTGTATCTTCGTGTACGTAGTGAAGGTCTTCACTGCCGCTATTACATCTTTAGAAAATATCAAGCTCGTCTTCACTTCAACTCAGCAAGTTAATTGCCTAGTCGCAAGCGATGCGACAAAATGTTACATTGGAACCTTCTTTATGTTTTTAACAAACCAACAGAGACATATCAAAGCATGCGCTGCATTAATATAATTAGAAAATGTTTTTGAAGACCGTTATCTTTAAATGTCAGTATCAATGATTATCAATATTGAATCTCCTTTGTAAGAAACACCGATATTCAAAAGAATTGTTTTCAGTTAAAATTTAACAACACCCAATTACTTGACATACGCCATTAAACATTGAGGATGTCAACAGTTATGGATTCGAATTTCCATAACAATTTCCGTTACCAGATCGCTATCAGGTCCATTGTTAGCATATCTTTCATTAAGAACGACTTAATATTTTACAGGTACATTATTAAAATCTAGGTTATACTTGTATTGGGGGCATTGTTCCGATTGTAATGTAGCGTGTGGCTATTGATTTCTATCTTTTATACTGACATTTGGGGACGATCGGAAATTGGCCCCTTTTTTCTTGGATGTCATGGGTAGTTGAGCCTTCACATGTCCGTCCATGCCATCCTGGTCACTTGTCCTAATTGCTTGTAGAAGCGGTCAACCGATAACGACCTTCTGAATAGGCTTTCACTTCAATTCTGACAGCTTGACTTAAGCTCATACAAGATTCAATGTCAAGACAGTAATTTTAACCCAAGTTATCAACAAACACTTAATTCTTAATCTTCCGACATTGACGACTGAATAATTAACCTCAAAAATAAAATGAACTCATTCAAGTATTATGTCGTGTATTACTTTTTAATGTGAGGCCAGTTAAAGCATTCATTCTGTCTTTAGTTTCTGGACTTACTTCTGTCGGAGTAGATCCGGGATTTGTGTGGAGGGGTCATACCATATTTCAGGAAAGAAATCTTTTTGTAAGGTGCGGTCTGGGAGCATGCATCCTCCCCTCCACCCCCACACCCCGGAAAGTTTTGAAAAGTTAACATACAAAACTGTGTAATTGCAATCTTCATTTCAGGAGTTTCCATAATAAGACAACGAAATAATAACGAAATAGCATTTTATAAAACTTCGAAATTTCATAATAACGAAAGAAGACGATCTGAAGGAGACGAGCGGGGTCTGGGCGCCCCATAGGACGAGCGGGCTCTTTGTCCCCCCTTCCTGTATCCGGGCATGTTCTGATGATAGGGTTAAGTATGGACACATTTCAGTTTGAGAATGTTTCTTTAAATTACGAATTTAATTTCTTTTAAATATTCTAATAAAATGTGCATTATCATTTGACAACCAGTGTGGCATTTTCCATTTACGTTACTGCGTTCTCTCGTTTCGTTTGGAAAGTCCTTGATGAGTGGTCCTGTTTATAGATTATTACCGGTATAGGAGATGAGGTGACATGTTATGTACGTTATTTGCTGTTAATGTGTTGGCGCAATTTTAACTTTCATAGAACACGATCCTTAATGTTTAATTTTACACAGTATTACTTCATAACCTTTAGATAGGGATTAATTTCCAGCGGATACTGTCTCACGGATTCCGCTTAACAAGATAAGATACATTTGGAAATAGATAATGGTGATGATTTTACCGACTGTCTTATTGTCACAGTACACAGTCAAAACATTTCAAGTAGAAAGATAATCACATATATTTATGTATACTGACGTCCAGAAGAAACTATATCAAACTTTCAGATACGACTGAAGAAAAACAAACAAGTTGTTTTTTTCAGAGATATTTATTCAAGAAAGTGTTGTGTCATTACGATGCGAACCAGGTGAACCAAAATTCACAAAAGAAGGAACGATTTTTTAATGAACAGGAGTTAATAAAGGTTGTAATCAGTTGCCTCTGTATAGTTTCTTTTGGGCGTCAGTATATTTTATACAAATATGCAGTGACTGGTATTCCCACCATGGATGATCTATCACACGGCCAAGAGGAAAACTCGCATCTCTACTGAGAAACGATTTGATGCGGTGACCTATGCAATCTACGGCTGGTACGTGATGTCAAGAGGTGACAACTCATCAGATCAACGCATTATGCTACAACACAAGTGAAGAGAAAATGTTGAACTCACCCCTCCTCTCCTTCCACCTCACATCCCATCGCATTTCCACCTGGCGTCTCTTATAATGTCACTGATTAATATACTCATGAAAACAAGTAAGGTAACGAAGGCGTGAGGTATTATGTTTTGCTGTCAATGCATTTGGAATATTTTAATCAGTCATGAAACATGAACTATCAGTATGTGTTGTGTCCTACATGTTCAGAATGAAACCTTGTCATCAACTTGGAACACTTAAGACTATATTTAACTTAACACTTTTCCAACTATCATTCCTTTGTTCCTTTATTCCTTTTCATCAGTATATTTACAAAACTTTACAACGTTAAAAGGGTACTTTGCACATCGAGATGCTTAGGGATTTGATTTCAATGGAAGCGGGAAGATTGTGAATGGTTTGCAGACAATTTCGGAGAAAATAATAGATTGCACGAGTCAGGAACACAAAATAAAGAGATTACATTTTTTATTTTTCAATTATAATTATGAAATGTATCATGAAAACTTTTTGAGCGCTAACATCTCAATTAACCGCAATCTCCTCCTTTTAACTAAATTACACAATCTTGTAATTACACCAAAAATCAATCGTACCCTGAATAAATAAATACTTGAAAAATAAACAGTTATCGGCAGATTGTCGCTTGCCATGATATGAAAAAATAGTTTGCAAGATAAAATCCCCCCCCCCCCTCCGTAAAAATCAAATATTTGCTACATTACAAAGTTATAACCACAGATCAAACTTCATCTTAACTTCTATTTTATTCATAACTTTATAAACATTAGTGTATAAAAATAAGATTTAATATAAGCAGTGTGAATTCAACGCCATAGTGTGGCATCATCCTCAGCGGGCCAATGCAATTTCAGTCTATGTTCGCTGGTGAATAATACAAGGGGTAATGGGTAGATGTCGCCGTTTTATGTACTTAAAAGCCATCATTAATAATTCATCACCTCTATTCATCAATATTCCGAATTTCTTAATTCCGTCAAGTGTCCATTGCCTTATGAATATTACATGTGAACTTGTACAGACCCGACTTTATGCACATATGTTGTTGGCAGAACCATTAAATCCAATTTTGTTGTCTCAGGACTTATCTATCTTTGTGTGATTAATGAGTGCACTCTTCAAACATAGGGTTAACCTTAATCAGGCGGGACCCGTATATAGTTTCTTCAAGCAACGCTGATCCTTGTCTCAGTTGAAGGTGAATATTTAGTAGAAAGACAAGATGAAAAAAAACTGTGTAAAAACCGAAAAGATACGTAAGCCCTACGTTCAGCTTGAAAAAAGTTCGTGATTTGTTTCAGCTGACTGTAAGATGACTATGCAGCTCGTAAATGGTAATAGTGCGTGGGTATCTCTGAAAAACGACTCAATCGTCAAAGTAATTTTAGTTGCAGAAAAGTTGCAACAAATTTGAAATGAAATATGAGTGATGCATCATCCATTTAAAGTACAACAGAAACTCAATGGCGGATCTAGGGGGGGGGGGTCCAGGGGGGTCCGGACCCTACCTTTTGAAAATTAATTACGGAAAATTGCACAGTAAAGAGTCCTCGAACCCCGGATGGGACTGACATTTTGAATGTTGGACCCTCACTTTCCAAAATCCTGGATCCGCCCCTGAAACTTCTTGAATTTGGAAAATAAACGTAAACGGTTGACCAATGAAATTAATTGTCTCCTACTCCTCATCACAACCATGTTCAAAATGCCAGCTACCAGCGCTTTATGATGGTAGATAATGTGTGACGGGTACCAGCGAAACATTTGATAAGTTTCACTGAGTGCTAAAGCGGCGTTGAACGTCTAACCGTTGTAACTTCTGACAAATTTCTACCAAAATGAATCTTTAGCGTGCCAGTATTCCATACACCAAAAGGAATCGCGCACATACATGTACGCCTATCCCATATGGCTCATTTCTCACCGTAGTTTCCCCAACGCTGGCTACATGTACAACAACATCACTGAAAAATTGCTAAAAATGGCTGAAGCGAAATGAATCATGTCCGTCACTTCCAACAGCAACAGTTTAAATCGTTACCCAAGAGAATGATATACACGCACGGTTACCGGAGCGATAATCGATAACCTGTGATTACATCTCACACAAGGACAAAGAGTCTTGTTGACCTTCATCACATTCACTACAAACGGAAGTAACTTGCAAGAAGCGTGAATTCATTTCTTACAGGGACATTAAACAAACACATACGTCTTGCCGCCTTGGCATAGGTGAGACTTCCCTCAGTACTCAAGCATTACCCTGTATAATGTGCTGTACATTACGGACCTCTTGGCCTCCAGGGATTCTGGCTTTAGCGCCTACGGTGGGCAAAAATCTTTGTGTACGACTCAACGTGAGATTTAAGATAGAACCGAGTTAGAAAGTCATGAGGCGATAAAAGAGAGAAAGACGTATTTACCAAGGACTTGTTAAATATTCATCTTGTTAACACCGCAAGCGATTCTTTTACATTGGAAACGTGGCACCTGGCAAATGGTTTCTGAAGGTGGTGAAAAGATATCGCCTAACTTGAGGCTTCAAACAGTTGGGTTAAGTATTCGTTCTAGCTCTTAAAATGTTGTGTTGCAATTTAATTTTTTTCTTGTTTTGCGAGTGATAAAAAATGCTATTCGACGACAGTGTTTTACATAATGGAAATGTCTTTGATTCGTGAACAACCACCTTGAAAGGTTCGTAAATGAAGGTGTTTATGCATGAGGCGGATCACATGGAAGTGTGGGAGTTATGTAAGTAGAATATGCTACTTGGTCCAAGTGTCAAGACTTAGTTCTCATTTAATTTATTTCTCAAAAATTTTAATTTTTGTCTTTGGCACCTCCATGGGCGATATATAAGCCACAATGAAATTTGGATCTGCATTTGTTAGAAAAATAACTTAAATGCTTTGCTCCAAATAAAATGTATCGGTACTTTATCCCAGACTGAGAACGTGAGCTTGTTCTTTACATCAACATTCAGCAATTGTTCAGATGCATTACTAAAATATCAGTGTTGCAATTTCTGTAAATTACTTCTGTAAATCTGACATACAGGAGTTCGAACCTGCAACACCAGAACTGGCGGATTGTTGCTTTCACACACAACCAAATTATCATATTGATCTTTATGTTTACGCTGTCATATGAGATCTAATGCAGACCCATTATAGGTCATGTCTCAGTCACCTTGTTTTTGTTTCAAATGTACTTCGTTTGACTATCATTAGACTTATGACATCACTACATCACCTCAGTAACCGAGGACATCACTTCCACCTACATTGACCTTCCAACCTCAGAATAAAATACAAAGACATACATAACATATACTGACGTCCAAAAGAAAGTATACCAAATTATTTCAATTATTTTCCCTTACGTCTTTATGCCATAGTTGATCA
>JAUELE010262097.1:0-10330 GCA_031471655.1 Diodora aspera | reverse complement strand
CTTTCTGACCACATATTGCCAAACCAATGTTGATAGATGTCAACTAATACCACTGTCATTGTTTTTCACTAATACATGATCACTGGTATTTTATTTCGGGGGTGCTTAACGTTTTTCTCTATGTATATTAAAATGGAAGTTATACGAGTTTCATTGAGAGAGAGGTAAAAATTAAAGTAGAAGTTATACGAGTTTCAGTGAGAGAAAGGTAAATATTAAAATAGAAACTGTACAAATTGCATTAAGAATATACTAAATGTTGAACTAGTACTCGTTGAATCGGGAAAAGTATCAAAATATAAAGGTAAACATTGAAACTGAAAAACGGCTAGGTATTAAAGTACAAATTTTACACTTCTGCCAAGAAACTACTTGATTGAAATTGTTCAAACTGAATTAAGAATGAACTAAATATTAAAGGAATATTCTTTTAACATTAGTAAACTTCACAAACAACACATTATCAAAGCAAAGAAAATGAAGATTTGCTCTAAGAAACAACCTGATCTTAAAATAGTGACTGTACAATTGCATTGTGAAGCTGCTAAATAATTTTAAAAGTGTAAACATTGGATTTAGAAACAGAATTAAAACAAAGATTTACAAAATGCACCGAAGAGCAGTTATATATTAAAATGTAGAAAATGTACAAGTTTTAACGAGAAACGGCTAATATCAAAAGAAATTATTCCTGTACAGATTGTATGAGAAAACAAGTAATCATCAAACGGCAGACATAGAATTGCACAGAAATGAGCTATGAGGGTTACTGGATGGCTTACTGGATGGATACATGACTGTGACCTTAATACTCCCATTGAGGTCTTTAACGATGCCATTCTTCGCTCTGTTCGTTCTAACAGATTGGGCAACATCATCATTCTGTGACTGTGGAAACAATGCCATCATATTCACTTTCAAAAGTCATTATAAAAGCAGTCTCGAGCACGATGGCCGTTATGTTCTTGTTTACTCTCCATGTAGCATTTTTACATACACCTTTGTCAAGACCCTGAGGCTGTAAAATTGCAAAGAGAGCAGGAGAAACATTTGCTCTTCTAGGAATATATGTCCTCTGCTAGCTGTTCCTTAGGCAGGCCGAGCAGAGAGCAACATTACAGATTAAGAAGAGGTTCAGCATCCTTGGTCTTGGCACAAAAATCTAGGCAGCATATTGCATTTGAAAATTCATCATCATTAAAACATACACATTCACACACCTATATCTTCCAAAAATATTCCTGTTCTATTAAACTACATTTATTTAAAGTTATATTTGAAACACATGACATTAAATCGGCCCAACTCGGAGTCGGCTTGGAGAGCAGTCAGTTCACCAACGCTGAACAGTTTCTGAAAACAAAATGGGCTCGATATTATTCCCTGCTTATGGTCCGAGTCATCGTGCCTTGCCAACAACGTGCTCATGTGCCCTGACGAAATAGCTCCGCTAATGGACCATTAATAAATTGACCATAATGACTGATGAAGCTCACCCAGGGCCGCCGGAGTCACGGAACTCAGATATATAGATTTTGCCCCAAATCGAATACTTTACTTATATTTCTGGGGATAATTACATTGTTGATTCCTTGGTATTGATTCTCCCTGTCTGTATAAGTAACTGTTCGACCAATTAGCAGAAAGCAATACTGCACTGGGTTTCACGCGACTTACTATGTGATTTTATCAACAGACAAGAAACCATGTATTGTCGGTATTGAAAATGAACATAGGCCTACAAGTCCTTGCGTTTCTTGTCAACATGTAACGAAGCCTGGCTTGTAGGTCATTGGTTTCGTAATTCGACACTGAGTCTAAAATGTGTTGGTTGTTGCATCATCTATCATCGTCTCTTTGTAATTGCTTTTTCAAGGTCGACGTCGAGTGGCGTTTTGTTTCTCCTGTCTGTTCTTCTTCCTCTGGTGCAGTGGCCTCACTAGGGTTGATGTCACCCCGTGCGGTAACTCATGGTGTCACCTAGTGCGTTAAGTCATGGTATCACTAGGGTTGATGTCACCCCGTGCGGTAACTCATGGTGTCACCTGGTGCGTTAAGTCATGGTATCACTAGGGTTGATGTCACCTAGTGCGTTAAGTCATGGTATCACTATGGTTGATGTCACCCCGTGCGGTAACTCATGGTGTCACTAGGGTTAATATCACCCCGTGCGGTAACTCATGGTGTTACCTAGAGCTTTAAGTCATGGTATCACTAGGGTTGGTGTCACCAGGGTTGGTGTCACCCCGTGCGTTAACTCATGGTTTCACCTAGTGCACTAAGTCATGGTATCACTAGGGTTGATGTCACCCAGTGCATTAGGTCATGGTATCACTAGGGTTGATGTCCCCCCATGCGGTAACTCATGGTGTCACTAGGGTTGATGTCACCTAATGCGTAAAGTCATGGTATCACTAGGGTTGATGTCACCCCGTGCGGTAACTCATGGTGTCGCCTAGTGCATTAAATCATGGTATCACTAGGATTGGTGTCACCTCGTGCGGTAACTTATGGTGTCACCTATTGCGTTAAGTCATGGTATCACTAGGATTGGTGTCACTGGCCTTGGTGTCACTAGAGTTGATGTCACCCCGTGCAGTAACTCATGGTGTCACTTACCTTGGTGTCACAAGGGTTGATGTCACCCAGTGTGGTAACTCATGGTGTCACTTGTCATGGTGTCACCCAGTGCGGTGACTCATAGTATAACTAGGGTTGGATTTTGCATTCCTTGTAACGAGCCAATTACTGTTAAGCATATTGTACTAGATTGTATTGATTTTGCTCCTACAAGGAATGCTTTTTATTCTGCAACTAGACTTTCAGAGGTTTTTAACAAAATTGACAACCACCTCATTTTAGCCTTTTTGAGAAACATTGGACTTTTAAATAAACTGTGATGTATCTTCTCAGAAATATTTTTGACTTTTAGTTGATATGAATTAGTTTTTATTACTTGTCTGTGATATCCACTAAGATTGTTACTGTTACTGACAGGTTTTATGTGGCATTTTGCCTCTTTGATATACACTCAAAATTATCGCTGCGCTATGACTGAAATATTGCCCACAACGACGTTAAACATCATTTCACTCAATTACTAGAGTAAGTGTCACTCAGTGCGGTGACTCATGGTATAACCAAGGTTGCTGTAACTCAGTGTCACTAGGGTTGGTGTCACCCAATGCTGTAACTCGGGTTGGTGTCACCAAACGCTGTAACTCAGTGTCACTAGGGTTGGTGTCACCAAATGCTGTAACTCAGTGTCACTAGGGTTGGTGTCACTCAATTCTGTAACTCATGATGTCACTAGGGTTGGTGTCACCCAATGCTGTAACTCATGATGTCACTAGGGTTGGTGTCACCCAATGCTGTAACTCAGTGTCACTAGGGTTGGTGTCACCCAATGCTGTGTCACTAGGTGCAGTAACTCATGGTGTCACATGGTTTGGTGGAACGCAGTGCGATAACTCATGGCATCACTAAAGTTGGTGTCACCGAGTGCAGTAACTCATGGTGTCACCCAATGCTGTAACTCAAAGTGTCACTAGGGTTGGTGTCACTCAGTGCAGTTACTCATGGTGTCACTTGGTTTGGTGGAACGCAGTGCGATAACTCTTGGTATCACTAAAGTTGATGTCACCGAGTGCAGTAACTCATGGTATCACTAAAGTTGGTGTCACCGAGTGCAGTAACTAATGGTGTCACTTGGTTTGATGGAACGCAGTGCGATAACTCATGGTGTCGCTAAAGTTGGTGTCACTTGGTTTGGTGGGACGCAGTGCACTAACTCATGGTGTGACCCTGTCTTCTCAGCATTGTTGATCTCAAACACGGTGAGTTATTTTCCAGGAATAAAACCTGCGTCACCAGTGGGGAGATGTGTAACTGGATGCGGTGAAACCTGGCTGTACTGATGAACCATAGTTGATGTCATGATTAGAAAGCGCATCAGATCATTAATTGGCTACCTGTTGTCAGTTTCATTTCGTGGGATTGCGTTTCAGGAAATTGAGTTGGGGTGTAAGCTGGGAACGATACTGAACAATTGGGTTAACATCGTTAGCTTTACAATCCGACAATACTGTCTTGTACATGTAGCTCATTTATGACTAGTGGTCACATCCATCCAATACACACAAACACGCACATTGAATCGCGACTTTCTAAAACAAAAATACACGTTATTCCTTTGGTTCCCAAATGGTTTGTTTTAATGTATAAGGGGAACTTTCGGACCTCCCCCATCCCCCAGGAAACTCTGACCTTAAACAAGGAAAGGCGCGACTTCCGGTGGTCATGCAGAATCCAAGGTGTCTGCTGGAGGAACTGCCCCACAACATTGACTGCGGCTTTCTCGGAGGACTTTATAATACATGACTACACACGCTATTTCTACAAAGGGTTGAATTAGAGTTAAGACCTTGCGATGATTCAAAAACCGAAATGGATATGTCATTGTGATTTGCTTGTTTTGCTCCTCCTTGCCAACGCCAGAATAAGATGCTAATATGGGGGAAATACATTTGTAAACATGTATACTGACGTCCAAGAGAAACGAGACATATAACACATTATTCCATCTCTTGTTCAACCTCATGTGTCGGTGTGTGGCTGTTGATCAAAGTCTCTACTGTCGTCCATTGTCATTTGACTCCATCATCCTGAAACAACGCTCTCTCGAATACATATGTTTACCTTTCCACGGTCGTATTTCAGTGTCTTGGTACAAGCGTTTCTTTTGGACAAGGTAACGTTTGTCGTATAAGGCATAATTAAGTTCATAAGTCCATGACGTTTGAATCGATCAAATTTGGCTGACCTTTGAGTCCCATTGAAGATCCATGTGCCAAGTTTAGCAAATGTAGGTCGCCTGATACCGACCTTTGAATCCCAATGAAGATCCATGTACTAAATTTAGCAGTGTAGGTTGACCTTTTTGCATCATCGAAGGGCCCTGTGTTAAATTTAGCAGATATCCATATCGAGCGGCATCTACATTATGTGATTCCCATTTAAAGAAGTACCAATATAAGAAAGAGGGAGGGCGTACATAAAAAACAAAGAGAAAACAGACAAATATATTATCTCGTAAGAATAACACCAAGGACATTAACACATCAGGCCTGTTTACAGTATAGCATGCAGCAAGGGCCCTGGTTTCGTGTTATACAGATATACCGTGTGTATTATGATCTATAGACCTCGGGCCAAGATGTCCGGTAACTGTTTTCACAAACTTAAGCATACATCCCTGGCACGCGTCACAGGATCAAATACACGTTGTCCAAACACTGGTATGTCTTCTTGGTTACACGCGATTGATTTCCAACTGGTTGGTGACCCTATCACTAATACATCTTCAATGATGCAGATGGTTGTGTGGGGGTCATCTGAGTGATGCTGTCACTTTTTAATGTAAAGAAATCACAGAATCCAAGAGATGGGTTGATCAGAAAATTACTTAATTGCATTTTATTGTAACATGTCAGACAGTGAAATGTACGTTTCGGAGGCAAACATAAGGGAAACGGTTGCGAACCTGGTAGTTAATATAAAAGTGAACTTCCTCTGATTACACCTTATCGTTTAGGAGTTCACTTTGAATCCGTGATCCCCCCTCCTCATTTTAGATTTGAGTTCGTTTTTCTTAAAACATGACAACAACGATGTGTTCATTCGGAAAGAGACTTCTTTACAGGAAATAAAAACTGATGTTGTCTTTGGGGGTCAATGAATTATCTTGTAGTATGGCTTCCTGGGGAAAATGTATTTATTTTCATTCATGTAACAATTTCACAATCTATACCTCTGGTGTTAACATGTGAGCCACTCAGAACCAGAGTGGGCCATCCCACATTGTCATCATTTTTGAGTTTGCCTTAATAAAAGAAGCCTTAGACAAGTATCTGTTAGCACAAGGATGGACCAACCGACTCTTGGTATGAGTAATGAGCAATAGAGGGCAGTCACTTTTGGCTTTAGGTATGATGGTTGAAATTTGAGAGCAAGAATAAGCTTATACATCATGTAAATAACCAAAAGATGTACTAAGCTGTCTAAGACAATATGTTTAGCCTACAGAGTTCGTTCTTTATTTGTTTCCTTGATCAGATGCAAAATTTTGAAGATTTGAGTTTAAAGTCAACTTGCCTTTCATTTGATCTAACTTTTTGTTAGTGTTGACTTTCATTATTAATAAAAATTGTTCAGAGGTTCACATTTCAATGTAATTCAAATTCAGTCTTTTTTCTTTTCCATAAAGCCATTTAATAACATTGAACCAAAGTGTCGTCCATCCCTCATGGCGATTAGAGCCAGAGTGGACCATAACAGAGTACCCCCTTTTTGAGGGTCAATAACTCTGATATGAAGCAGTTTAAATTTTTTTATAATAGTCCCTATAGAATTATACAAGACTCTGCATTAGACAAATGTGATCAACCATTTGATAATTTTAATTAGTAAAATCTAGTATGACAGAAACTTTGAAAGCCATTTTCTGAAAAGTAAGAAAATGCGGGATAGTCCGGTCTAGTTCTGAGGGGCTCATTTATACTTCATATAAATTTACACTTTATATAAATTCTTCTCAACACTCGTTTATCCTTTTCACCTTACATTACGGTCTTACATTTCTGTATTACAAGTCTTAATGTTTATATCATGCATCACCTGAAGTGCCATGTCTGTTTAAGACTTATGCCGGTGGTTTCCGCCAACTGTCTGGCATTCATTTAATTTCAAGTCCTCTTTTTGAACAGTTACTAAAGCCGTGTGCAAACAAGTATCAGGGTGGTGCTGTATGCAGACGGAGATACTTCTTATGTGTGGGTCTTCATTACAGGACCACTCGCAGGAAAGCAAACATCCACTGGAACTAACAGGCTTTTCTGATACTCCTTCCACAAAAGAATTCTTTACAGGAAATAAAAGTTGTGAGGTTTCTTCCTGTGTTGTCTTTGGGGCCGATTAACTCGAAGTCCGCCATTTCAAAGGACAATTTCCTTACGTATCTATGGCTGATATTTATTTATTTACTGCTGAACATCTCTTCCGGCTTGGGTTAGGTGTTTTCCCAGGATTCCTGGCCATGGTGGCAGCAATGTACGGCAAAGTGATGGGTATAAAATTAGTGGAATTGCCTTCAGGTAAACTCTGATAAAGGCTTTCATCTTGACCAGATCGCTGCAGCAAGGGCACAGACTCCAAACAGCGCTAAGATGCCTGTCTGAATATCAAGTCAACTCTATTTCCCGGCAAGGGAGTCGATGAATGGAACACAAGTAAATAGGCTGAATTCGTTTCTATTTCGGGAGAATGTCAGGTATTTTGAGTTTTATCAATTGATACAAAGTTGAATAGCATCTCGTGCGCAGTAATTGCATTTTCTAGTCTGTCTCGATGATCTGTGAAATACTTAGGCCAAAGAAAGAAATATGTTTCCTGTTTCTAAACCAAGTCTACTTTTAATGAAATCCTTGATCCTTTATTACATCTTATGTTTCGGCGAATAACCTTTATTCAAATTTAGGCATATCTATAACATTTATACATTCATTTGGAATATATTTCGAAATTAAATAAATTCATCTAAGGTTTATAAAACACCCGAAATTTGTAATTTAAACTGAAGTAGAAAATTGATGAATTTGTAAAGACTTGGAAAATTGGCAAAGATATTATATTTTCAAAGGAATAATTAGAAGAAACACGTTTTCTTTGAGCCTTAACTTCAGTAGAGACCGAGACTTCAACGGGAACAATTTGTCAGAAACTGTGTCTGCAAGCAGACACGGGACTGTAAGAAATATAATATGAGGAAGCTTAAAAATAAAATTCAATACTTTAGAGAATGGTTATTTTTTCAAAGGCCTTGTCTGGAAGCTTGGGGCTCCGGTTTCCATTAATAAGGAATCAAAGTATAGCATGCCTGAAATAGTCTTCATTAATAAGCAGGACGATTGATTATTCCACTCCAAACGCCATATGCAATGGAAGTGGTAAGCTTATGTAATTTAACCGAGATAGGGGGCAGTAGAAATGTGCTAATTACCGATAAACATAAATCAAATGAAACATGAGATGTTTTAACAATTCTGTACATTCAGATTTTTTTTATTAGTGTTTCACGAATCTCAAACAAATCTTGTGAAAGCGTTGCTGACGCACAGTGGTAATTTGTTTGGTTGTTTTAACCAAAGTTGCAATAACCACAAATATACAATTTAGATAATAAAGTCAATTTTATCAAGCTTTGTGGGTTTGATATTTTAGTAATTATGTTTTGGACACTTCGCATGATGTATGAGACATTACTATGTGATCCGGCCCGCAGACACCAAGAGAGATTGTCGGCCCTGCTGTATACACACTGAACATCAATCTTACATGTACTTAATTTTGAGCGACTGACGTATATTATTTATTGGTTTGACATTTTATCCATCAAATATATTTAGTTTACTTTAATGACAGTGCTGTCTCTTAAGGCAGGTAACGCGCTCGTAATCGAACACGAGTTACAAATAATACATATTTTATTATTAATATCATTATTATTATTTGTAACGAATGTTCGATTTCTTGTGCGTTATCCTTGACTTAACAGGACCGGGTCTATAAAATAATAAGGGGGTGGCTTCTAATGGTCTCAGCACACTTCGATAAAGAATAAGGTAGTATTCTTTTCGACGATGGCGGGAAGGGGTCGATGAAATGGACGCAGTGCGTGAGATAAAAATTTGTTTTACAGCTCCATGGATGAAGAACGTGTGAAAATGATATAGCCCTGAGGGCCTCTTCAGCAGACCTCACCTGCGACTTTGAAAATGGGTATATGTCGGAGATTATTTTCTCTCGATTTCATTTTCATGCTGACGTCTTCCTGGTGTTGATCTTAACCACAACGAAGTGAGCCCTGGTCACACAAAATACTTTTGTATAGCAGCATTTATTTACAGCAGCAGGGAGTGAGGGTGTCACACGAGCAACATCTGAACAGCAAAGGTCACATTCCTCCTGGAAATTATATGCGAAGGACATGCATCGTGATCACTTGCAGACAGCAGATTGACCAAACATTGGACTGACAGCAGGACGTATACAAAACATTGTTGCCGAGAATAGGACAGTGTCCTAATCTTCAGCAACATCCAGGAGGGTATCAAATACATGTTGCTACAGGATTCCTGGGAATGCCACACGCGCAGATATTTGTAGCCAAACAAATGTATATTGTGTGACCTGGACATTAGGGCTGAGCGATTGTCTGTACACAGTTAGACAATAACTCAACCAAACTCAACTCAACTCAAAACTCTTGACATTCCGAGTCTCCTTTGCACGCCAGATCGTCCTTCTCAATAATTACATCGCACGGACGGCATATAGATGAGATCAAGATCAAGATGAGTCCACGCCTAGCAGTATGAACCAGCTCTTATTCGGTGATACTCCTCTCTGCTAAACCTGAGTCAGAGACGATCAGGAGAGGAAGTGTATTCCTAGAGAAAAAAACTTGCATCCGATCTTCCTTTCAAAGAAACTGGTCAGCGTGAGTGTTTTAAGTCTTGGATGAGACGGAAGTCCTTGCCGAGGTGTCCAAATAACACCCTGCTCACAGCAAGAGCGGCCTAAAGGAGGGGTTGGGGCATTTTCGGCGTGCACCCCTAACACTTGACAAGCACAAGGAAAGATATCTCTCTCTCTTTGTGTCTCTCTATATCTCTCATAGCACGTACGTAAATAAGCTGGATCGCACCAACTACATGTACTACAAACGTTTCCCTCTAAAAAATGCGAATGTATGTCCCTCGGACTCTCGTTTACAACACCCTGGGATGTTGATCAACTGTCAACCAAGTTTACTACCATATAATATAAATCCGATCCTGGAAACACATACACAATAGTATTGGCTTAATTATCTCCTGCCTGCGCGGCTGTTTGTGAGTCCACAGACAAAATGCTAGGAGGCAGGACTAAAGTCCAGTCGTTTGGTCACTAATTAGTGCCCCCGCCCCTGGGTGATCAGTGTCTGGTGACCCGCCTAACCCTGGCTGACCAATCAGTCAAATGTCGTCTGCTTCTGAATGTCTCGTGTCTGTAAACTATAACAAGGGGGAGTTAACTCTGATTAACTCTGGAAGATACGTCAGATACAAATTGGACTCGTACGGATCATACATAGTGTTCAAGCTTGCGCGTGGGTGCGTGTAGACTGCGATTGAATTATTTTCATCATGACTGGATAGGAATAGGAGAATCAAGGAGTGATAGTGGTGGATTTTTGTTTCTCTGTGTGTGTGTGGGGGGGGGGGGGGGGGGG
>JAUELE010262086.1:0-10330 GCA_031471655.1 Diodora aspera | reverse complement strand
CACAACCTTAGGATAGATCGATGTAGTCAATGTGTATCTACCTTCAAGTGTAAAAGCTGCTTCTATCATAACTGGCTGTCTGAGAGTCACCTAAACCCAAACGGGGGCTTCTCGCCCCGCTCTACTCTACACATTTTGGAAACTATGAAAATCGTACTAACCACGTTTTCTGAAACGTATCAATTATGCACCTTACACACATTCGTTTGTTTCAGGCTATAGCTGGACCCTGTGGAGCTATCAGATGCCCAAATTACGAACGGTGTGTCATCCAGCGAAATAGAGAGACGCGTTGTTTACCAGGTAGGCCTACACGTGTTTCTGCACACTCCCCTGTTGGAACCAATCTCAGCTACGTTACGAACTCGACTAAAAAGAAGTGTGATTTATATAATGTTGTTTCATAGTCACTGTCCGGTGTTTTGCATCAGCCAAATGAGTTTTTGGAAGTAACAAGTCTCAACTCTGGATATGTATTTTATATTTTTCCCCCGTAGACATAACCAAATGATAGTTGGCAGTTCCTCCTCTGCAAATACGGTAGATTGTCCAATCGCCGCGCTTGTAAATATGCATACGAGCAAATAAATTGTGATTCGCTGTTTCATGTACACCCTCGATTATCCACGTCAAAGTATTTAGACCTAAATAATAAAGTTCTTGTTACATGAATCGTTTTACCTGTGTTTATTTAAGAATTCCAGGGTTGTGGAGAAGCTGCTGCTAAGGCAGGTGCTGATCTGGAGAGCGTGGACCAGCACATCGGCGCAGTGACCAGGTATGTGTGCCAGCAGGACCAGGTTCTGTGCACGAATCAGACAGAGATCACATGTCAGCCAGACGGGACTTGGGAGGAGCTCGGCAGTGTGTGCAGTCGAGCGATATGGGACACGCCGGTATGTGTTCCACAACAGGATAGATCTTGAAGGAATGTTGCGACACAAAGTACTAGTCTGCTTGTTGAAATAAGTAAACGTCTTGTTAACTAATGATCTTGACGGCACCTACGGGCAGTTATTTGCATTGTTTGTTTGCACAAGAGCCCGTCACATGTGTCATTCAATTTGCTATAATCAAACAGAAAAGTGTTCTGGTCGTATAATAACTGCTGTAGAGCATGGAATAAACTAATTTTGATCACAGACTGTATTGCTCTAACGCTTTCACTTTTATAGGATGTCCCTTTTGTCTTCACTCTGCCGTGCAGGAGTCAGTCGGAAGTCCGCATACAGCTCGAGGGAACAATCAGAAAATCCATGTGTGTATTCGTTCTGCTTCTCTCTAAAACGGTTTGTCCAAACTTTACTTACGTATTGAGCAGTCTGTTGTCACTTACATATCCGGTCATTCAGTGTCTCACCATCTTGCTCAAACTAAAATATCCTGTTTTATAGTACACATGTTATGTGATACACCGTCTCACTATGTGGCTAAAAGTTGTGTGTCCTGTTATAAAGTGTGTCACTACAATTACAAGTCCTGTTATACAGCGTGTCACTCTCTGGTTAAAACATATACGTGTATATACAGTGGCTAACTATCTGACTAAGACTTACATTGCCTTTTTAAAAAGGGCATCAATATCAAGCAAGCGTTTACATATCCTGTCGTATAGTGTCTCACATATCTGGCTAACATGTAGGCCTACATATCCTGTTGTATAGTGTCTCACATATCTGGCTGACATGTAGGCCTACATATCCTGTTGTATAGTGTCTCACATATCTGGCTAACATGTACATATCCTGTTATGCTGTGTCTCACTATCTGGTTAAAATTAACATATCCTGTCATACAGTGGCTAACTATTTGGCTAGACCTTACATATTCTGTTATAAAGTGTCTCGCGTATTCGGCAAAAACTTACATATCCTGTTACACAGCATCTCATTACATGTATCTGGCTAAAACGCATATACAGTGTTATACACTGTCCCACTATCTGGCTAAAACGTACACATGCATATCCTGTGAGACAGCATCTCTTGTATCTGGCTAAAACTTACGCATCCGATTATACAGGCACACTGTCCCACTCTCTGGATGGAACTTACATATCCTGTTGTACACTGTCCTACTCTCTGGCTGGAACTTACATATCCTGTTGTACACTGTCCCACTCTCTGGATGGAACTTACATATCCTGTTGTACACTGTCCCGCTCTCTAGATGGAACTTACATATCCTGTTGTACACTGTCCTACTCTCTGGAAGAAACTTACATATCCTGTTGTACACTGTCCCACTCTCTGGATGGAACTTACATATCCTGTTGTACACTGTCCTACTCTCTGGATGGAACTTACATATCCTGTTGTACACTGTCCCGCTCTCTGGTTGGAACTTACATATCCTGTTGTACACTGGCCCACTCTCTGGTTGGAACTTACATATCCTGTTGTACACTGTCCCACTCTCTGGATGGAACTTACGTATCCTCATTACTCAAACGCCGTCTTTGGAGTTGCCGTTGGATAATGTTTCACATTTAACCATAACGAAACCAATTGTTTTCGCAATGCAGGCCATCAACTGTGGTTGCTTTCAACGCCAACTGACACTTCTTTCAACGTGCACGTTGTGCACTTGCAAATCGTTATTTCTGATGCGCGAAACAACCATGGGTATTTCATTAGACGTAAAATGATTGTGTAAATCAATTTGATTGGCATAAATGTAATCATTCTCTGCCAACTGGTAAAAATATCCGGTATCCCTATCGAATAGTGGTATTTAATGCATCACGTACATGTATTTGTACATGCGTGGACAAGAGTTATTTTGCTCAGTAACTATCTCAGCACTCCAACCTGCTTAGTAATGTTGACTTTGCTTTTGAGCTGTTTATATGATTTGGATACAGAAATAGGTTACACATTAGTTTGATGAAAGTCGTCTTTATTGCAGTGTTCAGTGGAAGCTGTACGAGTCACAAGACATATATGTTCTGGTGTCAGTGCGCCTTATTGAAAACGTGACAGTGTTGAACTCGCGTTTCGGGGGTTCATGGGGGCTTGAAATCAGGAGTCCTCTCATGGTCTTCCCCAATACCACGCATCTCTTCGAGATCAGTTTGAGTGGAGGACAGTACAATGTAAGTACATACACCCTGTTGCTCTCACCATTTGGATGATCTGTTTGGAATCTGTGGAAAAATGATTTTGCATTAGGGTCATTGAAGAACTGTTTGGAAGAGGTCATTTGAGACGCTGGTGTTGGTGTATCGTAGATTGGATACTGTGTTTTGAGAAAACTGAAATGGTGGACTAAGCTTTCCGTATCAAAGAATTTGGGGGAAATAATTCTTTGTCATGATTTGTTTCAGACATTTCCTAAAATTAAGAAAGCTGTTTACAAGCCATTTAAGCTTTCCAAGCACTCTTCTGTACAGACTTCGCAATGTGTACATGCACACTTATGCATGATATTGTCGTTTTCAGGGCATTGTGTCACCGTTCTTGATCTGAGCCATTGCGAACAAATACATTCGTGTTTCTTCTGGCTTCACAACTTCTTAGTTTATCTTTATCAACGTTTCCTGTGCAGATCATAACATCGTCCCCATACTAATGGTTATATCATACTCTGTAACATACTTTACTGTGTCTGTCCGCCTGCACGCGAGTGTGTCGCGTGGAGATATAGACGCCTGTTTGCGGCACGGCGGGAGACTTGAAAGAGTGACATGTCGTGGACTGGCTCACCGGCACAGAGTCACCACATCGACGCCTTGACCTCTCTCTCTGCCTCACAGGCGCTCGATGACCGCCAATATCGTGTAACACGTACTTGTAATTAATTGGTCACTGTGCGCATGTGTTCTAACTCTTTGGCCAAAGTATCTAGAGATGTAGGTGCGTAGAGCTGGCTGGTTGAGCGACATCCTTGTGGTTGTGGCCAAACCACCTGATTCTTTCTTTTTGCTGTGCTATTTAGAAACTCTAAGATTGTTTAGTTACCATTAACGTCTAAATAACGTCTATAAAAGAAGTAATGTTTTAACTGAGTGTAACTGTCGATGGATTTTAATCAGTTCAGTTGTGTTGTATATTTCAGTACAGTGTAGATGGGACCCTGATTGCCAGCTTCCTGGAACGACAAGTTGGGGGCAAGCCATCCGCGTTTTACAGCACAGATGGCATCGATATCCGCTATCTGCACATACATATCTAACCCGCTTGTCTCTAACGACAATCTTTATCAGAGAAAAAGATAAATTATTTACAAAATATAGAAATATGATGTAGACAGTTATATTATGAGATATGATTTGTTATTTATCTTTTCGATTCACATTAAACTCTCTGAAATGTTATGATCAAAAGTTAAACCTCCGGTAAAATTGTAGTGTAGAAAACTCCGACGACAATCAAAGGAAACATAACCGTAGCTGGGGATAATGACCTTTGGGTAGGGGGCTGAAATGCCAGTATGGACAAAAGTGAGTACGGATCAGCGTTGCTGGCGTGGAATAATCTTTATGTTATTGGTCTGCTTTAAAGCCCTCGAAGGACAGCTGGCTCACGTGATCTACGTTGATTGTACAGATGAACCAGGCTAAAACAGTAGGTTAATGTTGGCTGCGTTAATTACTCATCTGAACCAGGCTAAAACAGTAGGGTGATGTTGGTTGCGTTAATTACTCATCTGAACCAGGCTAAAACAGTAAGTTAATGTTGGCTGCGTTAATTACTCATCTGAACCAGGCTAAAACAGTAGGTTAATGTTGGCTGCGTTAATTACTCATCTCAACCAGGGTGCTCGTGACAGTTGCATACATAGAAGCAACAAATAAGTATGAACGTGCACTGAAACTGAAAAATATGTATTACTTAAAATACGTCACTATTTCAATCATCCGTAGTAATTGTAAGTCATTTCTAGTAATTGATGACTCGTAATTAAATTAATGCTGGTTTTTTTAGATCATTCATGATGCAAATAAATTGTACTTACAAGCAATATTTGTTATTACTATACAGGATTTGTATTCTAAGTAATCTCTTTCAGTAAGTTGTCTTTACTGCAGACACGTGCAACCGTCAACCTAACTTCCCGATGTTTCCGTTTCGTCTGCCGTTATGAAACCTGTGTCCACTCTTACCTGTTACAACACAATGCCACAATGTCACTTTAAAATATTCCTTGGTGAAAGATATACGAACATTAATGAGCATTTAAGATAAACATCATGACTCAAAAAACCGTGATGTGAAAGTCGACAATTTTGGCTTGCAGACTGCGAGGGTAAAGTTAACACAACAACTCCGAAACGGAAACGGAATGTCACCCGATAAAAAGTACTAACAAATGTCGCAACAACGAACATAAACATTTCAATTTATTTTCGAAATTACACTCTGTATGCATTATTACAAAAAGAATAATTGCCTTTGTACATTCTCTGAAACTAACATTAATTTAACCCTGTAAGTCATGTTTTCGTAAGTGCTAGCGCCCTGAACAATCTAAAAATGATACTTTTTGTCTTAAATGTATATTTGAACATTATGTTACAACTAGGTAACAGTATTAAAATGCATTGGGATGTCATTAGATAGGAGTGCAGAGTCAAAAGTTTGTTGGAACCGAACGAACACATCACCCCCTATAGTGGAGAAAGAGGGTGCCATCATTGCTTATGCAGGGGAGCTTATATGAACAAAAGTTTTTTTGGTTGAGATAAACTTGTCAATATTATGTTAATTGTATAATATGAACATAATAGACATAATTGTTCTTGCTGTAGACTTTTTATCTAATGTTGCAAATTTACAACATCGGACTCTTACTGGAAATGGCGCAACAGTGAGAGCAGTCATAACCTGTAAAGATGAATATTATCACACTTCGACTTATATTGCTGAGCATATTTGCTGACAGTTAGTTTTTGTAAAGGGTATATACTATAGCCTGTAATGGTAAACTAAATGTTTACATGGGTTAATACACCCCCATTGGATTGTTTTACATGGGTTAATACACCGCTGTTGGAATGTTTCATATGGGTTAATACACCACTGCTGGATTGTTTTACATGGGTCAATACACCACTGTTGAATTGTTTCATATGGGTTAATACACCACTGCTGGATTGTTTTACATGTGTTAATACACCATTGCTGAATTGTTTTACACGGGTTGATACACCACTTTTGGATGGTTTTATATGAGTTAATACACCACTGCTGGATTGTTGTGTTTATTGTTCACTGTTGTGTTTATTGTATTTGGATTTCTGTAGTGAATTACAATGAATTTCTTCTTTAAATGACTTCTTCATCTTTCTTCTTTCCCTTATGCACGATGTTATCCATAGGCCTTCTTCCATTGGGAGTCACACCAAAGTACCGTATAGGCCTTCTTCCATTGGGAGTCACATCAAAGTACCGTATAGGCCTTCTTCCATTGGGAGTCACACCAAAGTACCGTATGGGCCCTATGTTGTAAATTTGATACATTCTCACAAAATCAACCAATTTATACGAACATGATTTTTCTTTACAGAATAGATCTTTTAGGGTCAAAACAATGTGATACTGTCAATGGCGATTTGTGTTTTCTTCACGTATTTCACATAGCGGTTCTTACAGGGTTATGTACTTTGTGAGAGTTAACAGATGCCGTTTTCATTCCGAAACATCTTTCTTAGTTACCCGCTGGAACTACAGTTGTTGACAGACGTAAACATTTACAGTTCAAACTTCGTGCCCAGATCAATAAACGATGTGACTAGTAAGTTGCAATTGTAAACATTTTATTGAGTATGTCAGGTGCATAACAAACAGTGTACAATATTAAATGACATATTTTAATTCTGGGGGTGTCAATCGTATGATGATCAATGTCACACAGAGTTTCATATCTATCTATAGTTATTCAGACATATTGCCATTGATGATAATTGCAATAATCAATTATTTTAGTAAGGCATAAGATAGCATACATCTCTGCAATATAATAGCATGTAGCTCTAACTTATCACAAGTGCAATAAACTCCCCCAAAATATACTCAAATTAATAATTGATTTATGACCCGAATAATGTAATTAGACACTACATGTATGTTGAAAACCGTTATTTTGTATGATTTCTGAGCAATCGTGGAATAGGTTCAAGAAGTAAAAGATACATTACTAAGTATAAATATTAACTGGAACAAGTGATCTTTTTAATATTATGTTATTCATAAGGATGTTTCAGTAATTTTTAGTAAATTTAAAAAATGTTCAGTAGTATTATTATATTTCAGTGATATAACGAGTAAGTCATGTTACAGAGAGAATCGCTATGTCTTCGTGATGTTTGCAGTTTTTAGGGAGCGATAAATAAAATGGATATAGCTGTGCAAACTACTTATGGTTTCTCTTGACTCGTGCAATCTATATATTTTCAAAATCTTCCACACACCTCCACCCCTACCCCCAGCAATACAAATCAAACCCTCGCTCCTTTATGGACCTTTTCTCAGGTGAAACGTTTTCCTTCGTATAAAAGACCTGAAATCAGATGGAATATGGTACTTTATTTGTTAATTTGTAACCTTACTGAATACTGACGTTCTGAAGAAACTGTACATATATAAATGAAATTCAAATCTTTTCACTCCAATTGTTTGTGTCACTGACCAAAAAGTTTCCGCTGTCGTGTGTTGTCATTCCTTTCGCATCATGCATTCTTCAATGGCTATCTCATGCATATGTAACATGTGTCAGTTTTGAAATAAATTAGCAAAGCGGAATTATCATGACGAATTCCATTGGACAGTATATTTGTTACTTACTCGGATGTTGAATGTCACATATATATACGACTTAGAACCCTCACTTGGAATGATCTAGTGTTTAAATGCTATTGAGTATGATCATAGATCGAATCAAACTAAACCGGACTACTGTAATTTCAACTTGACAGATCTGTGCAGCGTTAATGATTAAACCCTTCGAACCCGCTATTCCTGCAGATCTGTGCAGCGTTAATGATTAAATGCTTCGAAGCTGCTATTCCTGCAGATCTGTGCAGCGTTAATGATTAAATGCTTCGAAGCTGCTATTCCTGCAGGTCTGTGCAGCGTTAATGATTAAATGCTTCGAACCTGCTATTCCTGCCGTCATGAAACAAGCAATATTGCCGGCAACGATCGTGCGGACGATGATCTTCACGATGATGGGTCTTTTCTCCGGGACCAGTGGAACAAGTGTGCCTAAGGTGATGCCCATAGCGGCTATAGTGGAGAACCCACACAAAGCGTACGTGCCTATGACTTCTGAACGTTCCTATTAAAATGATTAATGAATTCGCATGAAATATATTCAGAAAAGCTAAATGCAGGAAAGATGAGTTTGTTAAATAAAGTGCCAAGTCGTCCTCGTTTTGCTTCAGTTAGCAACTCATTGTTCCCAGTAACACATAACTTGGTTCTCTGGCAACAATAGTGACACAGATCTTGGTTCTGTTAGCAACACATTGCAGCAACACTTGCCTGTGCAGGCAACACAGCACTTGATCCCGTTAACAACATATTGTTGCCAGTAACGCAGCACATTCTTGCTAGCGACACAGCACTGGGCTACGCTAGTAGCACAGAGATTGGGTTTGATAGAAATATATTGATGCCTGCGACACAGCACATGGTTCTGTTAACAACACAGTGTTGCCAGTCACACCGAACTTGACTCTGTTACTAACACATTGTTGTCAGTTTCACTGCGCGTGGCCATGCTAGCAACCTACTGTTGCCAGTGACACATCATTTAGGTGTGTTAGAACACATTGTTTCCAGTGACACAGAACTTGGGTTTGTTGGCAACATGCTGTTGCCAGTGACACACTACGTGGTCTTGTTACCTATGATACAGCACATTAAGAAAATATCACTCACTCTTGCTGAAATTGATATCTCGATCAAATATAGCCGTTTATGAGATAAACATTGAAATGTTGAAAGAAAACATGTGTGTACTGTCCACCCTCTCACCTGCATCACCCCATCAATAAGTGTGACGTTTGTGGCATGGAGGTACACGTCACTGCCTTCCCTGCTCCAGGTCGAGTTGTACTCCGTCAGATACCGCTCAAGCTTCAATCTATTTTCTCTGATCGTTCCTAGCTTCACATAAGCCACGAACGGATTTGTAAATATCTTCAACCCAATCATCGAGGCTATTTTACTGCAATCCTCAGAAGCCACACCCATGACGTATGCAAGAGGAAAGAAAACATAGGAACACAGGAGCTTAAAATGAAACAAATATAGAAATATATGTATCTGGCCAGGAGAGATGCTACATTTAAACGATGTACTATAATGATACTACACGATGTTGTGGAACAGCACGAATCAAGCTGACATTAATCACTTGGTTTATACAGACATCAACGACTTTGGTTGCAAACTTTCTGACTGACTCGCGACGTCTTCAACGACCTACTTGTAGTGCAGCACAAATTAACCACACCAACCGTTAGACACCATTAGATCTGATCACATACTTCCCAGAAGAGTTGACCATATCACGTCCATTTAGCAATGGTATATAGATCAGAAAATATGTCCAAAAGGCCACCCAAATCCCCCAGTTGTCGTATGGTATATAAGGGGGTACGTTGAACTGAATCCTTATGCTTGATAAGACATAATCGAGTCCACAGAGACAAGTGAATCGCTATAATTTATAACATCGTTGGAATTTACCTGAAATGAGAGCCCAGAAACACCTGCCCTGTCTCCAAGCCACAGTAGAGTTTTATCCGCGATGTGCAGCACCGATACGAACGCAATCATGTTTGCAAGGGTGTTGGCCACAATCTTAACTCCTGATACAGCTCCGCTCGATATAGCAGCCAGGCCGGTTCTATGGTTTCTGGAAGGATATTTCGTTTGAATTATGAACAAAATGAACTCGCATTGCATCAGATGGATTGTATTGCATTATGTTTAATTTAGACGATAACAATAGACAGGTAAGAGGTCACAGTGAAAGATTTGTTTTTCCAAACGTTGATTAATTTTATTCTCAATTTATTCTTACTTATTAAGTGGTTAAGGTGTCATGCGATTGCAAAATGCATTTTGTCGTTTATAATACGTTTGGGATCAAAACGGTAATAAGCAGCACTAAAGTGGTCTGTAGTACACCTGGCGCGCTCACTGACAGGTTATGAAATCTAAATAAATCGTCATGAATAATAGTTTGTAATGTCTACCTTTCTGTCATCCTCGAAATCCAGGCTATAATTAACTACTGTCCCAATCCGTCATATACCCTGGATCCACTCCCATTCACGACGATCGTTTTGCGAGAATGGAAAGTCCCAAAATTCTAAATA
>JAUELE010262075.1:0-10330 GCA_031471655.1 Diodora aspera | reverse complement strand
CCCCCCCCCCCCCCCCCCCCCCCCCCCCCCCATATCATTTTCGATTGTTGTAACCGAGCGTTTAGCTTAAGTTGAATACATGCTCCCGAGTATGAACTGTGTTTGGTGCATTCCGTGTTAAATAAATAACATAGACTGTGGAATAGACATAAAAAGTGTTTGCCTAATTAAATAACACTGTATCGTCAATTTATGGCAGACTGAGATGGATTCACGTTGGGCCTAGCTCCACCTACCCCTCAAACTAGTACGTTAACCGCCACTGTACGGAGTTTAATAAATAGATGGATAAAAATAGTGACACGTCACAACGTTGTGTCGAATGTCTTGGAACTAATCTGTACAAGAAGATTACTCAGAAAGTTTGGGAATTATAATAGATGATTCGGGGTGAGAAAGGAAAGAAAGACAATTGAAAGAAATTTGAAGTGACATTGTGTATTAATCATGATATGTACATATTTCAATGCATATTTATCGTTCCCAATGTTTTTTTGTAAAAGAAAGCCCTTGAGGGTGACCACGTATCAGACTTTACCAATTGTATCAATCAAATTAAACCGACCCTTGTTCATTTTTGCACAAGTCAACGTAATCCTGGTTCGTGTCTGCCCAAGTCAACGTAATCCTGGTTCGTTTCTGCCCAAGTCAACGTAATCCTGATTCGTTTTTGCACAGGTCAACGTAATCCTGGTTCGTTTCTGCCCAAGTTAACGTAATCCTGGTTCGTTTTTGCACAAGTCAACGTAATGCTGGTTCGATTTTGCACAAGTCGACGTAATCTGTTTAATCAGGGAGTATCAATCAGATTGCTAGCTGTATCCAAGAGTCTGTATTCACTGATCCATCTTTTTCAAATGATGGTTTCGAAGACCTCAAGACGAAAGTAATTTATTACAAGCACGGCATGAGATATCCCAGACATTTTGAATGTGTCAGGCGCTTTTGGTGTTTAAACTGCTTTAACTGCTTTTACTTATCTGTAACAATCTCCATGCAAAATCGTCACTCTGCTAACATTGTAGACTAAGTCATATTCTGTAGTCAGGAGCGAATCCAGGACTTGTGTGTGTGTGGGAGGGAGGGCGATACACTGACGGATCCAGAGGGGGTCCAGGGGGCCCAGGGGGTCCGACACCCCCCCCCCCCCCCTTTGAAAATCAAATACGGAAAATTGTATAATAAAGAATCATCGAACCACAGATTGAACTACAATTTTGCATATTGGACCCCCGCCCCCCTTTCAAGTTGGACCCCTCCCTTTCCGAAATTTTGAATCCGCCCCTATCTCGAGAGGTCTGGGAGCATGTGTCTTCATTTCAACGTTTCTACTTTCTGCACACAGGAACTAATTAGTGTTTTGAATGAGAAATAGGACATTTAAATTTCGAAAGTAAACCAGTACCCCTTGCCACTGGTTTCAGTGGTGATGTTAAAGGATGTGTTTAGTTTTGATTACTTTCGTGTAAAACATGTTTCGACACCAATCTACGGTTGTCTATAAACGAAGTCGTCTTTAGCGAACGATATTCAAAGTAAACATATCTTTACGGCAAAATCTCAAAAGTAAATATTGTCGAAGACGCTGTCGCCATCTTTGAGTGTGACGTTAAATAAATTATTGATAGACACAATTAGGTCATCGATTTAGAGTGTTTAGAAACAGAATGCCGTTATATGTTTCTTGCAGGAATGAATTGTATCCTTACCGTGTCGAGAGTCCCTGGAATGATCAATAATATTTCTTAAGATCATTGGATCAAGTCGAAGAACAATGCCAGAGAGATGTGACAAACTAGACTTTGTCCAGACAATGTAAGTCTGCAAAAGTTGTTTTATTTACATGTATGTATATAACAAAAATGTTTTGCTATTCCTCTGCCTATATTCCTTTTTTTAGCTGTTCCTGAAGCAGGCTCAAGCAATTGTAACAACTCGTGTCTCTCTGTGATCGGGAAGACGACTCGTAGGTGTACAGATGACCGCCATAGCGGAAGTCCGTTTTGCGTATGACAGTAAGTCAATCGGAATCCATGGTATCCGATTTCGTGTAGCTCGAGCAGATATAACTATCGTTGTGTAACATATTCAGTTTTCTGTGCCTTGACTAAATGCCTGGTAAGCCTGGTGACATCAATGCATAACGAATACACACCAAGATACCAATGGACTGATGGAGTGATAGTTCCAATGAGCATATGAATGAAAGAGTAGGCGAATGACAAAAGGGTAATTAACGGCAGAATGTATTTAAACGTACATGCTGCCCTCATGGTCACAATCTACGCAACTGGAATGTGATCCAAGCAGTTTTTCAATCAAAAGTATCAAGGTTTTGCAAGAACAGTTTGCAAAATCGTAAGCAAATGCCATTTACCTCTGATGGATTGGCCCTTCCAAGTCATCATGTGCCCTATATCTAGATCACGAATTTGGCTGGTTGACGAGACCGATGTTCTGGTTTGCGTTTGTTGGTTTAAGAAAGCAAGACGTCACGTAATTATAACAGTGTCCAGTCAAAAGGGCAATGACTGTAATCAATACAGTTTTACAGTTTTTTGCCTAGATTTGTTTCGGGGCACCTGCCCCCACACATTTGATCTTGTGGGGGCACGTGTCCCACGGCCATCACTTCCTACGCCACTGGCAATCCTGTCTCATTAAAATCCGCATCCAACGTAAAATTATATTTCTGTCGGTAGAGGGACGAATGAGACGGAAATGTCTTTCTCCTAGCGTAGGAATACAACAAAGGGTATTATATATAGAGGGAGCTACATGTATTGTAAGGTATATAAGGTATACGCGCTTGGGTGTATTCAGGGTGTTGCAGCGTGCCACAACACACACTATTTTTTGTAGATAATGAGTCCTTATTGCAACAACTTCACGCCATTTTGTATCGTTCATGTTGGACACAGAAAAAGAAAGCAAGAGTTCCTTTCTTTGCCCATGCTCAACATCAACCGAGTTTTAGGGGCTAGGGTTAGTTAATGGTTAGGGTTAGTTATGCGATGTTTTCTATCTTAAAGATCAAGGTATTTGGTTAGAAAGTTTCATTTATGCCGATAAAAGCTTGTTAGTATACAGAAGACGAACGTGGGGGGGGCGGGGGGCGACCCCATTTATGTTTTATAATTTCTTTTGAATATTTTATTGCAATAAACCAATACTTGCATTAAACATGGTGTACTTAATAACCACAAGTAACATTTCAGAATACCATGTGCATTAATGTGCTGTTGAAATTGTTATAATTATAGTGTCACGCAACGATCTGCTCCTGGGATGTAGAATTTTGGAAGTTGCACTTAAAACAGGATCCAAAAATCTCGAAATGGAGCCAATCTGTCTGTTGCCAGCTGTCTCTCTGCTCGAGTTGCCTTATGGTGAAATGGTAGATACTTCAGAATGGTTGAAAACCTTGTTCATGACATAGTGACACCAAAGGCAAGTCTGTATTCTTTCAGCGACCAGACGGATGCAACTGATTCATGCATAGCTCTACAAAGGCCTGCCAAATACAAAGTCCAATAAATTCCTTCATGTCAATCCTATCAACAACTATTCAGGTCTTTTGACGGTCACGAGTGGCATTATTCCACTCTGTGATCTGTCTACAAGTCTCACGATTAGTTTTTTAGCACTACACGATCAACCTTGGTTGTTGTGATGAAGAGTTGAAAGGCTTCACCTGGTAAAGTACAGTCCACGGCATTGGCTATGGCTGGGGCTTGCTGATGATATTTGTTTTCTAGGTCAGCAAGTATTGCGAGGATGTTTCTGCCAGACAGTACCATTTCGTCCTAAGAGTACGTCTTGAACAGGTGGCGGACCTCGACCATCTCTCATCATGGACTTGCCTGTGCACTTGACCCCGGCTGCGTCCACGGTCTCTGCACCGACCTAAAGCATCTACCACGACTTCTAGCTGCACCTCTAATAGGATTATGAGGCTCTTCATGAACATGTGATCTATCACCATCATTATGGGCCATGGTTACTGGCAATATGTACTCTGTGTCGCTGATATCTGAAAGACTAGAAATATGATCTTCAAAATCTGACACATCAGAGTCCTCT
Organism: Diodora aspera; assembly: GCA_031471655.1. Lineage (NCBI taxonomy): Eukaryota > Metazoa > Mollusca > Gastropoda > Lepetellida > Fissurellidae > Diodora > Diodora aspera. The sequence continues at coordinate 6,247 of JAUELE010262075.1, read as the reverse complement.
ACATCCGAGTCTTCAGCTGACTCCAGAATTGCTCCCAAGGCCTGTTCAACAGTGTACCGTGCTATTAAAACTCCTATCTTTTACTAAAAGTAGAACTGAATGTCAGTGGTCGAGATGACGAAGCTACAATGTAACACGGGGGTCCAATTGGACCCCACTAAAAAATGTTGTCCTACTTATCAGTAAACCTTTGCAGGGATAAATTAATATCTGCTTGGTAATGGATATTGATTGACAAACAAAGTCATGAAATATTATGATGTTCATATAATACAAATTCAACACCCTTTGGGGTCCGATTGGACCCCACTTGGCAGGATTAGGGTTAAGCATGAAGTTTCACAGCCAATGCTTAATGTTCAATTAAATTGAACAAAAATCTGAAGATTAGTTTGGGTTAGTTAGATACCTGAATAATCAGTTTGTACAACTACTCGCATTTCCGGAAGGAGACATGGTAAAACAAATCAGGTTTGATTCAATGATTAATAAGCACAGTTTACACCACTATTTCAGCCATTTGATGACAACTGAGCTCCCATTTCAGAGCTGCACACACTGAGGTACCACCACCGGTCAAGATACGAAATCAACATTCTGTGCTGTCGAACCGATAGACCACCGCGTGAGCTTCAAGACTGATATCCCCTGCCTTTGCTTCACGTTAATATCTCTTGTCGAATATATGTGTCGACTGATATGTCGAATTTACTTCCAAGAAACAGAAATCGATTTAAGTTATTTCGAGCAGAAACGAGTCCCATCCCAGTCTAGGAGCTTCCCTCGGTGATGGATTCCAGTCTGCGAAGTCTTCGGTTTCACACTACAGCTGTTTCGTGTACGACTCGTTTTCAATCAGTGGAAAAACAATCGAAAGTGGGAAAAAAGCAGCGAAGAGGGTGAAAATGTGCGACTAGTTGGGTATTCTTACCAGCAGTTGGCAGAGATTGGTTTACCCCGCCGCACAGGCGAAGAACTCGTAGAAAGCAGCACTGGCCATAGCTTTGGGGCCCAATAATAGATAAACGCTTAGCTTGTTGTTCGTGTAAACAGCGCATTGTGTTCATATGGAAACATATCTTACTTCCCTCCTTACAAACGTACATGTCTCTCCACAAACGCTACATACTGCTATAGAAAAGGGGTAGCTTACTCCATCCCCTCTTTCTGTGAAACGCGGGATGCGACAGCCTATGCATTTACAAAGGCTTATTTTCGAGCTTTCCCTTAGGGCGACTTTTAGCAGTCACGGTTCCCTTATCGTACAGTGAATGTGGAACTAGAATGTGTTTTGATCTTATATATCGGAGCGTCTTTAGATCAGAGATCTGATTACTCACTAAGAGAGAGTTCTGTCAACAACAAGTAGGGGAAACAGTACGTCGCGTACAACTAACTAGAAAGGCAAGCTTCGTCCTAGAGCTTTCGCACCTGTTGAGAAGAATGTGCAAACATACGGTGACTCGAATCTTTTAAAACATTCTCCAGCAAGATGTTGTAGGGCCGCCGGCGCAGGAAATACACACTATAATAGCCTTCTGTGCAAATAAAGTCTACAGCAATTACTTCTTTTCCCGTGTTTTAATCTTGCGCAAACACGCTGCACGGAGCTCTTCAACATACGTTATTAAACATGCGCAATTATCCAAAGGTGTAACCAGTCATATGATACCTCTCCAAAACGAGGAAATCAGGCTTGAATTGCTAAACTCACCAACATTTCTTTGCTAAAAGTTGAATCAATACTCTGCAATATTTGTTATACGTGTGCACGGATTTATATTTGCACTAAAATGAACAATCCAAATGCAGTCACGTCTTATATTTTAGAATTAGAAATTTAATAAATAAATAAATACTAGTAGATAAATTTGTCTTTACGATGTCTGAATGGAAAAAAAATCGCGTTAAATGTAAAGCAGCCTTGATTCCTGATCTTTAAGGAATTGAGTTAAAATCTGCAAGTTTCACTGAACGCAACATTTGAATACAGTCATAGATACCTGAACTGACCGGTGTAAAATCACCTTGTTACAAGTTAAGGTATGTGAATATTCCATGCAGTTGTCGTCTCTTCTCGCACACGTGTATTGGAGAGGGTTGCGGCAAACATCAAAGATGACATTGTTTGCACGCAAGGGGATACTTCACACAGTGTATTTGCCTACATCCCTGCAAACATGTTCACCCCATTACAAAAGAGACGTTATATTTTTGATGTGACAATCCCAGCGATGGTAACTTGTTGAGAAATTTCGCTGCACTCTGGCCCACGAGGGGCGTAGTCCACTTTCTTCTTCTGTTATGAAGAAGTCTGTAATGTTTGCCTACCAACACTGCGGACAAGACGGGGGTCGACAATACCGCCGTACGATGTCACTTTCACGCTTCTCGTTTGTTCTGTCAATTAAGTCATATACGCTGGAAGAATCCTTCCCAAGCATATGTCCAAATACAATCAATGAAGCCGAGTCAGTCGGTGCATATGCGTACACCTGTACAATGCAGGACCGATTGCCGCCGCCGTCGCCGCACACCCTTATTAACAGGAGCTCTTCAAGGCTGTAGACAAACGGACGTACACGTCGCTTCTGTACAAGACTGTTTCACCGCGTTGGCAAATATGTCATAATATTGATTGCAAGGCACTAACCGAACTGCACAGTCAAATATTATTCATTACAAATATTTAAAAGTAAACGAGTTCGGTGTACATAATGTCTCGGCCATGAACTGAGTGATGACACCTCAGGTTTACCTACATGGTTATATACTGTCCCGAATGTCTCGGCCATGAACTGAGTGATGACACCTCAGGTTTGCCTACATGGTTATACTGTCCAGAAAGAGTACAGATTACATGGACCATGAAGCACAGATTCGTCAACGTGTCTATTTGAAACCTTTAATTGCAAATACCGCTAATGTACAAGCATAGAGAAACAACATAGCACTGTCTAATAAATGATAATTTTATTTGTAAAATATGAACCTAAAGCAGATGTTTGTGTAGCAGAGTTTGTTTGTTTATACAATCTGTTATTTGGGTTCCGGTCAACTGGTTGAGTTGTTTATTTGTTAGTTTAGGAAACGTTTTGTTTACAAGAGGGTGGGTCTCGTGCGCTTGGTGAACCTTGAAGAGGAAAACCAGTTGCTCATTGGACCTAGTGAAAATATGAATGGGAAAAGGACATGGGACCTTTGAGGAGACATCGCTTGTTTGGAGTGTTAACAGCTGTCTTTGTTTCGACTTACAAATAGGCTGTGACGAACGTTACGTTAAACAATGTATCTGTGTGCCCTACATTATGTACTTATGAGTTTCCTCCTTTGCTTCCCCTCGAACCAATTTCCCCTCCCCTTCCATTTCCCGCTCACCCATCACGAAAAACATCTACGATAAGAAGTAACCATGGAGAAAACATGAACGCCAAAAGGGTATGTGTGATACCTTTGTAGTTCTCGTTATGAGTCTTATCTCTCAACTAATAGGATGATTTTTTAAAAGTTAATTCCAGTTCTGGCCCGAAACTAGGTAAACTCATCACTAGCGGCCCTGGCAGAGTTGGGTGTAGATGAGATTTCCGAATGTTCACGAGTGTATTAGCAATCAGCAGTCGTCGGATTTGTAGGTGGCGACAGGGGGCAGCCATAACGTCGTCACTCAGACGTCGGATGTTGTCACTGTTGACGTCGAGAGATGGAAATATCTCATGTCCGATGTCTTTGAGCACTGGAGCTCTCTGAAAGATGCGGTGGCTGACAGGTGATTAGTGACCAGTGGCCCAAATATGGCCAAAGCATTAATTCAGGAATTGGTAATTATTAAGCAAATTGATCGTTAAACCTGTTGGTCAAAGGAAGATAATTGACAGATTGTAGTCAAATGATTTCCCGCATGCGCCTGGTCTCGAAACGTGCCCGAATATACCAAACAATTGCGGACATGTAACATAGCATAGAAAGAGAACGTGAAGGTTCTATATCCTTGAAAATATACAACGTACTACAAAACTCATAGGGAACCAGAAGGTGTCTCTGCTTCCCCCCGTTTGCTAATATGCCAGCCTGTAGGATAATACACAGTGGCGGCCCCAGTAGTGCCCCCCCCCCCCCCTCACAAAATGTGTCGAGGCAGGCAGAGAAGGTGAGTCAATTTTCTATAGACATTTAGTATTTGTCAAGACCCTGAGGTCTTGTAAAATTGCAAAATATGTGTAAAGAAAGCAGGAATAATGGAATATATTGCTCCTGGGAATAAGTGTCCTTGAGGCAGGTCCCCTCGGCCGCAAACATTCCCACCGACCTCAAGTCCCAGTGGCAGGGGATGTGAGACACTAGGACTTTTGCAGCACTGCATGCAGTATTGGTAGATTATTGTGTGATATATAGAGTGGAAGGGGCGAGTTGATTATTGTGTCATATATAGAGTGGAAGGGGAGCTCGAGTCCCCTCACCTTTCACGGGGTAAGCACTGATGCCCACGAACTTCCCTACACGTACAATACTCGTTGAGATTTAGCTTCCGGCACCATGTTTCAAAAAATCCAAAATTCGCCCCTGCCCCCCCCCCCCTTTTAAACTAAGTTCTATATTCCTGCAAAATGCATTAAATAGCAAACGTAAAATTTAAAAAGTAAATAGTTTGTCAGCAATTATCTAAGAATAAAATGAGGTAATTTGAGTTGGTCTACAGTAATTCTTTTTATGATTTGAAATGATTTCGTCGCATTTTTAATAATATGTGGTGCAGTAGCAATTGCATACAAAATAAGACATTTAGTTTACATATACACTGGCTATATCAAACGCAAATTCCTTGAAAACACTACTCCTAGCAACAAGGGGGGAACAGATATATGAAAGAAAAAATATTTTAATTAAATAAATAAATCAATACATTAATAAATCAATAAATCAATCCTGACTGTTGGACAAAGTTAGCACGCAGGAAATGTCCCTATACATATAGCTTGTGGAGGAAAGGATGCAACCCTTCAAAGAGCTGATTGCTTAGCTTAAATGTCATATCAAATTTCTCATATTAACTGTGAAGAGGAACGTAAATGGTCAATTTGTATGCATTGAGAACCATTTCAATCCCCTTTATCCATTCCCTTCGGCCTATGGCTGGCGATATCATAATTAGTTGAAGGTTATACTTTACATGCCCCTGCAGCCCGGTTACTCACAGCTCATACATAATACATAGTCTTTTCACAAATGCGTGTTTGTTCACCTCCGTTTAAAGGTGTCTCAATAGTATTAGTTGTTCCTAATTCCTGGGGAGGGCCGAGTTTAAATCCATGGGTGTTAAACTACCTCCTTTGATCCTCACCAGAGTCTTGCAGTCACGTTTAGCACACTCACTGTATGTAATAGATCGGTCGAGGACTTTCTTCCACTTGACAGAGGGCGCCACTCAGGTCACGTGACCACAAAGTAGGGAATCCTCTGGATAAATTTGCTGTTAATAAAACCCTCATTTATTGCCACTTAATGACGCGGATTGGAACTGGAGATACCGGGGGCTGGGGAAGACCGACATCTCAGCTAGTAAATTTGAAACGCCATCAAAGTTAATTAGTTTTAGCGACAGAAAGGCGTTTCTTGCTTGCTTGTAAACGGCAAAGGCCCTCCCTCGTGGGAAGATGTCTTCACTGGAATGTAGTAACAGTGAATTATCCACCGCACTTGAAGAGATCTCTTGATTTAACAAAGTAGGAGGAGGAACCCACAAGAACCACTTGTGTTTAATGTCTTTAAGGGCAGTTTATCGTCTCAACTGGGTTAAAATGGCTTTCAGTTGCAACAGCAGCCCCACGATACAGAATATATCCGTGCAATAGGCAGAACAGACAGGCAAAATATGTTCAAAAGGGGAGACTTGTCACGCTCAGAAGGCCTCGCTTATATAAAAATGAATTTCTATTTTTTTTCTGGTCGACTTGTTTTTTTTTCGTTTCAAATATACGAAACATTGCTGTCCAGATTAAATGAGAAAAAATATTATTTTGTCAAGAACCAACGATTGTAGAGTAAATTTCTGAAACCCAGCCTGATAATAAGATTATGTTCAAGTGACACAAACAACTGAGTACTTAGCCTGAAGACTGAAGACGCTTAAAGCCAAAATGTTCGAAACTACTTTAAACTGTTGATATTACTGCGAGACTAAAATATAGTCACTGAAGTAAGATTACTATTGCTATATTGTTATGAAATTATGACGATATATATTTGTACT